>BPLR01014065.1:0-128271 GCA_021605095.1 Caerostris extrusa
ATAGCAAAGTAAAAAGAAAATGCAGATTTAAAATTAAATTTATTTAAATTGTATTAAAAGAAACTGTACATTAACAAAGAGTTAAAATAATAAAAACAAAACATTAAAGTTTAAATAACAAAATAATAATACACAGTGGATAAACTGGAAAGAGTGGAGGCCTACGTTCGTTATTATCTATTAACAGCAATAATCGTGTGCATGGAGATTTTTTTAAATCAGGTTATAACAAGCCGTGATGTAGTTGAAATCTCCACAAAATATTTTTTAACAAACCTTGTCTATGCCATGGTCAAGAAGAAAATGAAAAACAAGAGATCACCTCTTATAAATATAAATTTTAAAAGAAGATAGAAAAAAAGATTTTCGGAGAAATAATAAGCATTTGAATTTGAAATAATTAATTAACAATAATAATACTATTAAAATTATTTTAAAGAGAAAGATTAGAGCAAAATTCTAGATAATCTATAAATAGATATTGTGGATTTAAAAAATGTGATTTAAAAAATATAAATCTAAAATCTATTAAAAATATAAATCTATAAATTGTGTTTAAAAATAAAACCTAAAAAATCCCCCCCTGAAGTTGATAAAATTCCATGAGTATTTTGTCTTGAAGTAAGTAACTTCAATGCTTATTATTATTTGAGGAAAGTAACTTCCTTACCTTTTGCAAAGCAATTGACTTCTTTGTATTTTATAAATAAGATTTTTTGTTGTACATTGTACTAATATTTTGATTTGAAATAAATTGTCTCTTAATATTATTGGAAGAAAGTAACTTCTGTGATTGTGTTTTGTAAACATGTATTTTCTATTATATTAAAGTTAAAAAAAAAGAGTAAAAAAATGTGGTGGATGATGCTCGACAAAACTACCAATTAGTTGTTCTAGGCGTTTTGCACTTTTGTTTTCTAAATTTGAAAGGTATGTTTTAGGTGCAATTTTTATTTTTTTATTTGCAATAATCTTAATCTTAACAATAATCTTAATAATACTGATCGCGATTTCTGTTGTAACACTGGTCAGAAATACCGCATGCTTTTGAGCAGGACGGGTGACAGTAAAAGACTTATGCCTGATGTCAGTAGAATAAGTAAGTGCTGCTTTTCGTCAGGATTTTTAAGAGAAACTGCCTGCATTTTTCACATCTCATGGAAGAAAATGAAGACTTCCTACCAGCAAGTCTTGCTGTCGATGGGAGGCACGCACGCAAACAGTATCCTCGTTTCGGTAACAGGGAAGACACCCTACGTGGCCTTCCTGCTCACTCCCGGTGGAGCATTGTCATTGGTCAACGATGCTGATTTGGTTAAATATCAATGTGAAAAATTAAAACTTAATGGAAAACTTATCAAAAGAAATTATCACAAAAAGATGAAAAAATTCTTTTTTTTTTTTTTTTTTTTGCTTTTCTAATTGGCATATCTGAATTGACTATATTTTCACCCGTATAATTCCAAATGTTTAACATTGCATTTTAGAAAAAAAATTTAGATGTGGTAAATTTTTAATTTTTAATATACTGCATATGTTAATAAATTTTCAAAGCCCAATTGCAAATTGGTAATAAATATTACGAAGAAATATTAACTAAATAATGAGTATTTAATTACAATTCTACTATTTTACTGTGCAACAATGGGCCTCATATCCCATTTATGCATGTCATCAACAACTTTCCGATGTGCAATGAAAAGCATAATAATGTCGGAAGTAATTTTAGTGCTAAATGACTCATATTTATGTACGAAAGAAAGCATCCGAAAATTCCAACCCAACTGGCCGTGCCAGACGTTTGCAAATACTCTCCTAATCGCAATAGCAAGTCACAGTTCTCCAATTTTGAAATTTTCAGGATTGTGGCTCCCTAGAAGCATAGAAAATTAATATTGAAATGTAACCATTGAAAATGCTGGAAAACTCCTGGGAGTATTCAAAGAAAATAATTGCATCACATGTATTATTTTGAAGTAAAAATTTTGGATCAAATAAATCAGTTCTATAATAATTCTGAGATTTGGAACTAATTTTTCTGGCTGATAAAACAGCATTGTTGAAATATATCTACTAATTTTTTTAATTTAATAAAATGATTTCTGCTTTTACAAACCGCTAATTTTTAAACTCACGCGGTGAACATGTAATTTCTAGTATTTTGGATATGGATTTTTGAGTGGATAATTTTAATAAATGCATTCTTACAAAAATTCCTTAGGCGATCTACTTGTTGGTAAACACTATATTAGAAAAATCCATATTTTCATAAAATATTAAAATTCTCCGTATATTATTATTCTTTTTAGTAATTGTATTCTTATAAATTGTAATTTTAGTTATTGCATTCTCATAAAAAAATTCTTTGGCGATTTACTTGGTGGTCACTATTAGAAAAATATAACTTATTCTTTCATTAATAATGTCTTGATAATTTTAGTAAAAAATTGTTACAAAAAATATATTCACGATTATATTAGAAAACTCTATATTTTCATAAATTGCTAAAATAATTATTATTATACAATAAATGCATTCTTACAAAACCTTCTTTGGCAATCTATTTGTTAGTCAATCCTATATTAGAAAAATCTATATTTTCATAAATTAAAAATTCTTATTACTATTTAATAAATTCATACTTACAAAATCTTCTTAGAGATCTATTTATTAGTCAAACCTATATTAGAAAAATCTATATTTTCATAAATTGCTAAAATTATTATTATACAATAAATGCAATCTTACAGAACCTTCTTTGGTAATATATTTGTTAGTCGGCGATCTATTTGTTACCTTTGGCGATCTATTTGTTAGTCAACCTAGAAATCTATATTTTCATAAATTACAGAAATTCTTTTTATTATTTAATAAATACATTCCTGCAATAACTTCTTTGTCGATTTATTTGCCATGAACTGTATAATAGAAAATCTATATTTTCGTAAATAATATACGGATAATTTTAGTCAATATTTTATTAAATGTATTCTTGTAAAAATTCCTTTGGCGATTTACTTGTTGGTCACTCCCTATAATAATAAAAAAAAATCTATATTTTTTATTATCCATGTATGAATAATGTATGAATGGCAATTCTAGTAAACCATGACCCAAATCACGATGATTGAGGTGTGGTTTGATTCTCCAAAGGAAAAGAGTACTCGTTCACGTCGTAACATAACAATGGATACATAGAGCGAATGCAATCAAGCATCGATTAAACCCCCCTAATTTCATTGGGAGCTCGTTTCCTCTAAATTACTTCCGGTCTTAGCGTGGGTGGGGAGGGGGAGCGAGAAGAATCGATAGGAGATGTAATAGATTGAGATAAACCACTCGAACGTGTCAAATTACTTTTAAGTTGCCGTTGACACTCGCCTGCGAACGGATGCACACTTTTGTATTTATCTTGAGTTGAGCTTCTTCCTCCAACTGTAATTTCCGGAAGAAGTTTCGGCCATTGGAGAAGAAAGATTCATCCAATTTCTGTCTCCGGCAGTTCGAAATGGTTTACGATCACCTTCGTTTGATCTCTAATTTGTAAACTCTCTCTTTGGAGGTGAAGATTCGGTTATGCTATCAAAAAAAAAAAATGCAAATGATTCTTCGCGGATATAAATCCTTACACTTATTGAAGTTAACGATTGATACCATTAAAAAGAAAGATTAAAGATAAATATAGATGGGTTTTTTGTGTATATCGTTGGTATCGTGTTCTACTAATAATATGCTTTTAATATTTTTGAATAACTTCAAATAAATAAATTATATAAACACAACACCAGTAAATAATAATAAAAAAAGCTTATGTGAGTTTTTAGCTTTTTAATTTATAGTTACAGTGGTTATTATGTTATATGGCATATTGTTGTAAGTCATATTGTATATTAATGTTAAATCAAAATTTATAAGTTATCTGACTAGTGACCTGGTGGCAACGTGCACAGCTAGCGTGCAGGCGGGATGAGGTTCCATTCAGTTGCTGGCATCAGGCATTTATATCATACTGTCATGATACATATATATCACACATGCACTATACTTTCCGAAACGAAGAGACAAGATGGCTTTTGGGACAATATGTGTATAAACATTTTACATAAATAGTCAGGCTACTTCGTAGGGTTTTCCGGGTTTTCTCCCATAAGACACGCAAATGAGCGGCAGTTGCCCCTAGAAGTCCGGTCGGAAGGCACATCTATTCCTCTGAAACCAAGGTGGTATGCCTGTTCTTGGTATGTATGAAGCTCACCAATGTTCCATCTTCCCCATTTCTAATTAACAGGGGGGGGGCATACATAGCCCCTAAATACTGGGGTAAGGGGAGGAGAAAAATATATATATAAATATATATTATAGGATTATAACAAAATTACGTCCGTTTTTGTGATTTAAATAAAACTCATTCAAAAATATTTGTAAATTATTCACATAATGAATATTCTTATCGGTGAAACCTTTTCCTCTGCTTTTTTTTTCATCAAATTATTATTATTATTATTATTTTAAATAAGAATCAGGCTTCATTTCAACTTCTTCTCAGGTAAACGAAATGATTTTATAAGCTTCTAAAAAAATTACAATCAGCTGTAGCAAGGTCGAGTGAATGAGATATGTGAGTAAAACATCCTTACTAACCGAATTCTCCTAGGGAGACTTCTGGTCACTTGCCGTGTGGAATTTGACATTGTCATGTTGTAAGATCCTACTTTTCGTTAATAAATGCTTTTAAATGCCTTAGGTAATAAATGTTATTGTTTAAATGTCACCACAAGAGCTCATAATGACAATCTCCGCCTCAGAAATACCTTCTTTGGACCATAGAAGAATTTTGGATCTTTCATTGCAACTATTTGGATTCTGTTGGTTAGGCTTGAACGACGGCAAAAGTCGTTATATTTTGTACTTTACATTATTAAACGGTCCATTGATTTATTATAAATAATTAGAAGCTGAATCCTTTTATCAGGCAATAAAAATTGGGTAGATGTTTGCTTGCAACCCGGTATTATAGTACATAATATTTATTACGTAATATATACCGTCAATAATGAATGCATAGAATTTTGATTATCCCTAATTTCATTAATGTTCAAATCATACTAAATGCGCATCCAGTATGAAACTGACATAAATCGTTTATTAATCCAAATTAGATTCTCTGAATCGCATGCAACAATTTCAACGGTTTGAAATTGTTCCCTGTATAAAACATATTATATCCGTGTATGACAGTTACGAATAAACAACTGCGTTTTGTAACCATTCGTCTTATGCTGCCTTTCAAGGAGCTCAGGTTTGTAAAGCTACCAAAATACACTGCTGATTTAAGGTTCATCCACACCGTAAAGTCACATGAGATGATGTCCAAGTAACGAGGGCCGTTAATTCGGAAAATATTGGCTGATAACTCAGCTAAATAGAGTACATAAATCTTCAAGTACATAAATGACGACAGCGCCAAAATATCTCCCTATCGGCGAAATTTGTTACTTTTTTCACGGAATTCATCTCCCAGTGCCTTCCATAGTTTGTATATGAAATCTCATCTAAGGTATTCATTAGCCGGATTTTTAGATATGAAATCTTAATGGCAGATGCCTCTAAATAAAGGAAGTTAATGACCATCATCATGATCCACTAATGGATAATATGATGGTCATTAATAACATCCGGATATGATTCCATTCACAAACGGATATGGATAAATGATGGCCATGAGGTATATCTTACATATCTGCATGTTGCATGAGATAGAACACATAAATTCTCAATTACCAAAATTACTGTCCTTACGATTATGTTCTCAGAAACATATCCTAATAGACAACCAAATATATCCCTTCTAAGACATTGACTACAATTCGCCCTTACAACAGTTTTAACCTTGCATTCAAAAAAGACTCTTTACAATCTCAAAAATTTAATACAAAGGCAAACTGAAAGACATATAAGTGAATATTATTTCGAAATGTGATCCAATCTTTATTTTTTTTTTTGTTTTCGTTTGATTTTAATTTAATTTACTTTTAGTACATTTCCTGGAGCATCCTAGTTTTAGTATTTATCCTATGGGCATCTTAAGATAGGCAAAGCCCATCAAGACGGTCCGCCATTCTACACGATTCCTTACCATATTGACTACAGCATACCCTCATCAATGGTGACTATGACATTAGTAATCCTTTTAGATAAATCATATCCGTTGATAAACAATATCTTTAACATATCCCCACAGAAGGAACTCGAGGGCACTGGTAACTGGTGTACAAGATATACAGAGTTATGTTAACTATATCATGTTCATAAAAAAGGTAGGTTGTTTGATTACACTAAAACAAAGGGTGACATTGTCATCATTGATGAGGGCAGGTTTTAACGAAAGTAGGAAAAACATCGACTACCGTTTTGATATGCTTCATCCAACTAATAGTATCCATATAAATATGTATAAAATTAAATTAAATGAGACAAAAAATATATGTCTCATTTTTTAATAATTTTCACTTATATGCCTTTGTAAAAAAATATTTTACACAATAAAAAATTATGGTCCCCATTTAATTTATTGTCACAAAGTATGCTGAACATGTAATCACCAAACAACTAGTTAGCCTGCATATGTACAGAAGAGAAAAACATATTTTCGGAAATAAGCTAACCATAACGTGGTTCTTCTCCTTAAGTCTATGAAATACACCTCAAATAGGTTTTATTTCATAAACTGTTGCAGATTTCATTTTTTTAAACAAAAATAATATAAATTTTTATAAATTAAAGGACTATCATTTAAATATGTTGTGAACAGCCCACTAAGAAGGATAGGTGAGAAGATATTATCTTCTGTGAATATAGTAAACTATATACTATACTAACACATATAGTATATAGTTCAAGGACAATTTCTCGCATTTGCATGTCGAATAAGAAAAAAGTTTTAATTGCCAGGTGAATATTATACCCACTGTCACAATTACTATCGAATCTATTAGTTTATAAAAGCAATGACCGTCAGTCTTTAAGCTAGAAATGATAATCTTAAAATAATAAATGGATTGTTTCTCCTTTCTGAAATAACAACTATCACTGAATTTCCCAAATCGAATAACCTTTTCTTTTACGCCGATTGGAAAATCTGAAGTATTACGAGCATCTAAGTGAGTAACCAAAGAAGGAGTGTGTTGTTAAAGGTAATTAAAATAACAAGCAAATTTCTCAAATTTATATAAGTATCCTTAAGTTGATTTGAAAGAGGAACTTAGTTTGATGAATTTCGAGTGGAGTGAATTCTGAGTGGGATTCGAAGCGAATTTATTTGAATTGAAAGTTTTGAGAGGCTGATAGAGAATTTAATGCCGTTAAATTGCAATTGAGTGAATTTTATGTGAACAAGTGAAACTTAACCAAGTTTTAAAGAGATAAATTTGATATTCATGGTGGAGTGTAAACTTGGTAATTGGACGAAATTTATTCAATTGAAAAGCTGTCGAATGTTGTTCACTTGAGTAGTGGAACTAAGTTTGAGATACACATGGACTCAGAATTATTTGAATTGTGTCTTATTGCTATAATGAAAAGAAATAAATTAATTCTTTGGCTTTTGTACACTTAAAATTCATTTAGAAGTGAACAGAACAAGTTATAATCATGAAAATATGCACATTAAAATTGTAATATTTGCACGCACTTGAAGGACATTCTTATATTCCAAATTTTCTTACAAAAATATAAGGTTTATAAAAATAACAATACTTAATTAAGGTGCACCAAAGTATTATAAAATTGCTAACGGCAAAAGGAAACAGTACATTTTAATTACAAAGATGCTATATTTGTAATACAATAAATGTATTACTTTAATTTCTTCATAATAAAATAGCTTCTATAAGATCTTCTTTCATTGTTAATCCAAGATGGAGTTTTTGTAGCCTCAGTCATGGAAATCCTCTTAACAATTACTTAATTTGCTGCTCGTATAGTCTTTGTACTGGAGTATTATAGAAAGATACAATTCAATTACCTCCTTAACATTTAAGTTAAACATTAACTTGGAGAATTGTGGTTAAAACAAAAATGTTTTTTATAGAAAGGTCGGAAGTCGGTTTTTACTCCCGATACTGACTTCTTCTAAAATATTCGATTCTGATTCCTCACTCTCGATTCCGCTTCCTAAACTCTAGGAGTAGGAGAATTTGAATTTATGTTGAAAACATTTATTTAATCAATATGTCAATCACAAAATGAGGTAGTATTTATTCTATAATATTTGCTCCTGCTACGTATGGTTTGCCGCCCATCTTAATATTTCTATATGGTAAAAAATAATTTTTTTTTGGGAGGGGGGTATTTTTACTTACTTCTAACAAGATATTTAACAATGTCTTGGTATTCTTAATTTTAAATTTTACACAAGTGGTTTCGAGCTTTGATTATTTTATTTTTTCAATTACAGAAACTCAACAAAGTACATAAGATATTAATACAATTAATTTCTTTTCTTAAAATATAATGTTGCCAATAGTTCACCAGGGATGTCACTTGCATTACAAGGATTGTACGAAAACAGAAAGTATCTTAAGGAGGATTTTTTTAAATGCTTCACATTAATGTTATCTATTTGTAAGAACTCCCACCTGAAATTTTTTTAAGAAGCTTCATTGTAAATATATTGAAAGAAAATTGGAGAACTGCAAATAGACAGTGCAATTGCCTATTCAAAACATTCTGCTACAACGTCGACTGATTTACTATTAAAAGCCGTTATAATAGTACAAGCCATTCTCTGCGATCACACAGCTGGCTAGAATGTTAGAGCTTGAATTACACTAGATTCTGAGTGGAGTCAGAAAATCGAACTTAATTACTTTCAGTAAAAGATAAATAATAATATTTTATCTCGAAAATGTACATAAAAATTGCATATAAAGATATTACACTATATAAAAGAATAATTTTTTGCGGAATCAATGAATTCGTTATATGACACCTCTTCTACTTTAGTCCACTACATACTTAAAAAAAAAAAAATTTTTTTTTATTAAACTAAAGAACAACTATCATCTTACTTGACTTTAATAAAAGATAAAAAAACAAGTCTTATACTTCTAAACATGCTTTGAAATTCAATTTCGATTCCTACTGCTTACACCTTACTGATGCAATAATTCTTGTATGGATCGTTTTATTTATAGATTTATTATATTTTTATTCGTATTTTCTAAATTTTTTCTCGCTTTTCACAAGCAACCGATAGGCAATTTAAACAACTGTTTGCCAGAAACAGCAAAGAAATAATGCCAGACTAGACCACTAAAAGTAGTGATGCCTGCATTGCTAGTAAAAGTTAGAAATCACCATGGGACAACAGATGATCCGGAAAGAAGTATCGCATAGGATTTACTGAAGGGATAGTAAAGTAGTTTCTTCCAGAAGATATCTTTGAACGTGATGGCTTACGTCTTTCAAAGAATTTTGCTATTCTCTGCAGTGACCTTTACGATATTTTATATTTGGTGGCTGTGTATTATATATTACACTGTAACTATTACCTAACTTAACTTGTTTAACTATTTTTCAAATAGTTAAACATTTTATTTTTATAACATTTTATTGATGATTAAATATTTGTCGACTTTCATTATTTACATTCATGCTGAAGCAGCCTGATGTTTAAGTTCCCAAACGGGAGGAAAGACGTTCGAACCCCTACTCGTTCAGACAGAATCTGCAACTCCTGTGAAAATACAAAGACAGTCCTCTCTTTAAAGAAGAGGATGCTAAACTTCAAGCAAATATCATTGGGGTAATTTGCTCAAAAATGTGTTGATAAAAAGTGTGTGCTGTGAAGCAGGCCAGGTATAAGGCAGCCTGAATAATTCTGAATCTGCTACATTCTCGTCGAATTAAATTTTATATTCATCAGGTAAAAAATTCACGTCATTCGAAAAAGACTTTATAAAAGGGAATGTTGAACGATGGATAGTTTTTGAATCATGTTTTCAAAACAAAGTTTTGATTTCCTTATATGAAATGTTTTTTTAATTGTATGAATTTTTTTGTATGAATTTTTAAATTTCGGCTAATGATATTTCTATTAATTTGCGTTTAATGCAGTAGATCAGATCCAATACAACAGATTCAATGTTATCCAAGGCGAACAACAGATTTTATGTAACTACATTCAATAGAAGGAAGTGGGAAGGCAAGACAGCAGAGGGAGGTACGAATTTCCAGATGTCATCATAGGAAGTACTTTTTCAATGGTGTTGCCAAAATGAACTAATGTATCTTGGGTAAAGTTAAATCTGCTACTTATTTGGTGGTAAATGAACTATGTCAAAGTTACAGGCTAAACACAACATATACAGATTAACTAGAAAATAAATTACCCTGTTTGGATGTACCTGCAGATAAAATTAACCAACAGGAAGTTGTGTGTATGAAACCAGATTTCATACACACACTGTGAAAAGCATAGAGATAGGAATTTTGAAACAAAAAATTTATCAACGTTCACCGGCAAGGGAGGTTTCGGTACTCTCAGAAGCGAAAACAGGTCAATAATTACAATGCAAGTATGAAAATGGTTTAATTAATTGATGAATGATTAATAATAATAAATATAAACAAATAAACGAAAACAAACATTGCTTATTTGAACAAAGGGAGCCTTGCACCATGAAGCGAGACGAGAGGTGAAGAATCTGATGCAACGCGCTCAATTCCCGCTGTTTTATCTTGGTATACAGACAATAACGCAATAACGAGACCACTCGTTACGGGTGTGATCAACGACCCATTCGAATAGGTCTCGTTGGTGTAGGCCAAATTTTCGTGCTACTGATTGGCTAACTGTTCCAGCCCATGCTATAACCGGAATACGAATATATTTTTTAAATTACTTATATATTTTTTAATCAGCATGTCAAATTTGGCTAGAAAACGTAACGCTTCAAATTTGTATTGATACCCATACCGATTTTACTGACGTGAGAAATACATAAAATACAGAATTGAGTGGAATAAGGAACGTCTTAAATAAACTTTTATTAGTCAAAATGCTTTAGGTCTCCTGGAACACGTGCAGCATTTTCAATGGACTGTCCTTTTCTGCATGTTATTGCTTTCACAGTATGATACTGACTATTGCTGCGCTTAAATTGGATACCAACAACTACCCTTCATATTTATATAATGGATGTATTCTCACAAGGTACGCGGGAATGCAGCGTCACCAACAGATTTCAAGTATCCCAACAGCCAAAAGCCATTTGGGATATCCGGCGATCATTCAGTTGGAAAATTTTAGTTAACACTCTCATTTTCCTGAGATATGGTAAGATTCATATTAACATTTTCGTTGCCTACCTCACACCAGAGCATAATAGGGAGTTAACGTTAAAGCGCTATTCACGATCCAGCGCGTTATTGAAATGATAACAAATCACCAGGCACACGTTCCTGCAGGAATTAATAACAGTATATCACGCATATGTTATTCATTGCATAATATCACCCAGCAACAGCCAACTTTCAATAATCCATTGATATTAAATACTTATTAGTGATAAATATCATATAAAAATAATGCATTTTGCAATTTTTTTTTTCAGGATTTTGGTTTATTTTTACACATAACGAACTACTACTGTGCTCAAAAAGTAAAACCAATTTTCAATTTAAATTTCTCGGCATATGGAGTTTAATTTAATTTTTTATTTTTACGTTGCTGGCACTGTCTTTGACATCTATGTGAATTTTCGCGTCAAAATATTCATTAGTGTTTGAGTTACGCTTTGCTTTGTGAGACGCTAAAACTGATTCCGGCGATTTTTGAAATGTCTGAATTTATTGAGCAAAGAACTTGCATTCAATTTTGTTTGCGGACACGTATAGAATGTTGCAGAAAGCATTCGGTGAGCATTCCTATATCGGAAAGAAATGTGAATAGAAAATCTCTTGTGAATAGAACTATTATTCTGTAAATAAATATAATTATATATTACTCAGTAATAAATATGATACACATGTATATCCTATTGACATGTAAAAACATGACCGAGTGTATGACGTGTAAACATATTTTGACGAGTGTTTTATCACCACTTTTCAATTATATTCGTTATAAAAAGGAAGCCATCTTCTGGGAAAAGCCCATTTTAACGGAGGGGCCATAACGATCAACAACTCCTGCGTGACCAGCTGTCAAAATGTTGAGCACGATTCGGCAATCCATCAAACGACTGCCCCACTCAACATTAGCTCTCTCTCTCCTTTTTTTTTTTTAAAGGCAGGGCTGTCGTGTGCGCACTAGAGCATTTGCATAATCCCCATAGAGTGGGCGAATTTCTGAGTACACAGGTGACAGCAGTGCCCAAATAGCTTCTTTTCGCGGATTTTTTGGTACTTATTTTATTTTTTAATTTCATATCCCCGTGGTTTCAACAGTCGTTATAAGAAATTTGTTTTCGTTCCATTCATTATTTGTTAATTTTATTTTATAATACAATTTAAAAATTGATAAAAAAATCTTAGTATAGTTTAAAAACTATTCCTAGTTTAGACAGATGTATTGTAAAGTGCACGAATACATATTTATTATAACTTCAAAAACTGTAAAAAAATCTCTTAACAGTTTTTTATTTTTTTATATATCCCTCAAATAAAAAGAATTCAAAATGGATTCCACACAATTTTAAAGTATCCCCAAAAAATGTTGTTTGCATTATTTTTTAATAAAATTACATTTATGATTTACCAAAGCAAACATTCAAATTCTTTACTCATACCTGTCACGAGGTAAGGTAAAAAACTCAAATTCAAGACAAACTCATTTTTTATATTAAATTATTAAACAATTTGAGTTTATCATATAAATTTAAAACATCAATAGTTTAGTTTTTAATTCTTTTCATACAATCAATAAAAAATGATATTAAAATGAAAAAAAAATCTTATTTATAGTAATGGTTCGTAAAAAAATTTTATTTAATATTTATTAGATATTTTTATTGTATTTGTTTAATTTTTTTATCATTAGTTCAAATAAACCTTTTATAACCGTCATAACAGTTTAATGAATACACAAAGTTTGAAGACAACTGCATTATATTTTTAAATGTTTATTAACAAAGAATTCATTTCACATTTATTTAAAATTTTAATATGTATTTATTTATATATTTTTTTAACTGTTTGTAATTAGTTTCATTGAATCTTTTTAACTCTCATACAGATTCTTAAAAACAATTTGAACAGCGCAGTATTAAATAAATAAAAAAAACAACGAAAGTAAAATTTTTTAATAAATAACACCAACAACAAAAAAAACAATAAAGAATGTAATTAATTAATTACATTTTTTTCTAAAAAATTCCATATATTCATAAAATGAATTAGTTGTGTATCTTATATATAATTTTCATTAATAATACATTTTTTATAAACCAAAAAAAGTTTGTCAAAGTTTTGCAATGATATCAATATGTAACTACTTCCAGATATAATGATGGAATCAGAATAATAAATTAATATTTTTCTTTTGATATTTTCTTAAACTCAGAACTTTTCTCACTCTCTTTTTTTTTTTTTTTCTTCTTCTTTTTTCGAAACAATTTTTATTATTATCCTTTCCAAAAAAAAAAAAGGAATTATAAATGATATCAGGGAATCTTATTTATTAATATTAAATAACAAGATATTGTAGTATTTTGATAACAAACAGAAAATAAATAAAACTTGAAGAGTTAGAGTCTTATCTTTCCCACAAATAGCTTCAATTTATTATATTTTACAATTTACTAACTAATTCTTTTGAAATTGTAGCATATTCAGTAGAATTATTTGCAATGTATCAACTAACAAATCACTTTTGTTTTGATAACCAAATCTCAATCTCCGAAATTTCTGATGCAATATATATATAAATTTTTTAACATTTTAACTAAAAATTTGTAACTCTGCTTTTATTCTATGAAATAAATTTATTTTATTCAGCTAGGAAGTAATAAGAAGTAAAGCTTCCATTACCCAGTACAACAAAATGAATACTCTCTTCGCCTTAAATAATTGAAAAGACAAATTCAATTATTTAAGGTGAAGAAAGTATTCATTTTGTTGTGCTGGGTAATGGTCTTGGTCGAGTAAAGTTGTTCTATAAGTGGAAACTTATATTTCCTGTTAAAATAAAGTATATTAAACTTTTAGCTGTCACATAATTTATTAAAAAAGACAGCCCACACTTGTACACTTTGTACATGATACACATACTATTAAATACACTGATATATCTTTAAATTAAGGTGCAAGTTCCTTAATAATTTATCTTCCATCTCAGCAACTCTGTACTATCAACTGGATCTTTTCTAACTCTCATTCTAATCTACCTCTTGGATGGATGGATATTTAGATTAATGGACTCACCATCCCGTACTGGTGACATCTCCTGTAGGATAGGTTAGAGGGTTTTGTGAAAGGCTTTTAACAGACCTGACTTTGAAAGATTATAGTAGATTTTCAAGTAAAATATGAGAGTTGCAACACATGAGAAGCTCAGTAAGAATCGCAGGACGACAATGCCATCATCAAGATTCAAATTTATGAATTGATTCTGACTTGTTTTATAGCATCAGTGAATTTAGGAAACGTATTAATGATAAATTTTAGTTCTTTCAGAAGAACTGCAGTGATGAGAATTCGGAGAAATAGGTACTTCAGAGGTACGGAGAAGTTTCAGGTTGTGGAGTATTAGCTGTCTTTGACAAACTGCGAGAAATATACATAAGGTCTTATGAAATTTTGATGCTGTTGAGGTTGTCGGATGGGCAGGTAATGTGGAATGGTTTGTTCCTGTTTACCCAAGAAATTATGAGTCTTCTTTTGCGGACAGGATTTTTTTGTTTCTTGGCCACTTTCAATCTTGGACCTTTTCACATAAAATCTGTAAATTTATTAAAAAAATTCCACGAGCTTTTTAATACACAGTGCTTGTTTATATTTCTTCCTCAAGCTAATAATTCTATAATTCAATTATGTAAAATTGTTCTAAAAAGATCATCTTGTGAAATTAAAAATAATTTTGTTCTAACTGAAAATTTAATTTTAAAGGAAACAAAAATCTTTTGAAATTCTATAGTTTTTATACTATTTCTTTAAAAATTTTTTAAGATTGAGTTTTGTTCTTACACATAATTTAAAATTTTATGGGTAACCTGCACATCGAACCGGCAGATTAAATTTTAAAATATATATTTTTAAAAAAAAAAAAAAAAAAATTTTTCATATTTTGAAATACAGATAAATTAAATTTATTTTAAAACAGATTCAAATGAAAAAAAATTAGAAAAATGAAAATATTTAGATTTATACAATTTTTATTGAGTAATATACCTTTGATACGGCAGGCAGCTGTTATATAATCTCCTTGTTCCTTGTTTTTCTCCACGGGATGCCTACCTGATTGATCCAGCATTCCCAAGAAATGTCCCGACGGTTTCCCAAGGAATATTCCCTTTTACGGAACTTTTGTCTGCAACACAATCCTCGTGGTAATGCAAACTTCAGCCAACATGAAACCGATTTTTACAGACAGCGATATAGCAATACGGATTATTGATGAATTTAGTACATTGTACTTAATAAATGTGTTTGTTTTGTTAGAACATAGCTCTCTTTTTATTTTACACAATGGCATATTGGAGTGAAATCAATTTTAACATTTTCATCATTAACATGCATTACTTTTAAAAAATAGCAAATCTGTTTGTTTCTCTATTGGAATAAAATTTCAGTTTCCTATTCAACTTCTCGAATAAATCTTCTGTGCATATTTTTTCAATATTTTTTTCTAAATCAATTTTTAAAATCATATTTGCATCTTCAGATATCATCCTCAAACATAATGTGAATATAAAATAGAATATTAAATAAAATGCGAGATATTTATCCTAAAATGATGCACGTTGCAGTGTATGCAAAAACTGATGCACTTTATGGCAAATCATATGTTCTGATAATGAGACATATGTTCTGATAAAAAGTACACATTTAAATTAAAATATAAAATTAGCGTATTAAATGAAGTAATCTAAATTAGTGAAAATTATTAATAAAATTAATAGTCTATGCAAATAACGGTTTTTAAACTAATTGGAGGAAATTTTACTTTTAGAAATAATGTGTGTAAATTAAAATTGATTTGTTAATTAAATAGAATTTTTCGTATTTTATACTATTAATTATTAAAAAGCAGATTTAAAATGGGTTTTGGTAACCTTTTATTTTGTATTAGTTAGTTATTAATAATAGTTAATTGTCATTGTAACTATTTTAATTAATCATCCATAAGTTCTGCTAATTATCTATTAGTTCCACAACATATGAGTTGTTTTGCAAAAAGAAAAATACATATTTAAAATAATATTTTTTTTTCTGAAATAATAGAAAATAAACCCAAAAATTTTTTTTGCAAATAATGACAAAAACATGCAATTTTTTAAAAAAAATATTTATTTTTATTTTCGAATTCAAATCGCAAGTTGTACAATATTGGTTATATTTTGCCTATTTTTACTACAATGCATGTGATACAATGGTGATACATAGATGCTTCTGTCTTTCAGATATAATACTAGATAAAATCTAAATGGAATGAAGCGTTTATCAAATTAAGAAATAAAAAATAATAAATAAAACAAAAATGTATTAACTAAATCTGTAATTATCCCCCTCATTAATGGATAGCCTGATTTGTTTAATATTCTTTTCAAAAATTTTTGTTTCTAATCAGAATAATTACCGACCACTTTACATAGATGTCATAAGCTGTCAAAATTTTATTTACCTTTAAACCTAGCGTGTCTGGAAGAGGTATTAACTTATTTTTCAGGTACTTAATGTCAATTAAAGAGAAATAAAAAAGAAATGAAATATTTTGAAACAAAGATTAACTGAATTATAATGGCATATCGTCAAATTCAAAGACTTAATTAATCCTTCTCAAATGATTTTTGAATAACTAAAACAAATTTACAACAATCTGACTATACTAATGCATTTTTAAGAAAAAGTTTTATTAGTTAAATTTGAATAAATTGCGTTAAAAAAAAGGTATTGAAAAAGGAAAAGAATCCTTACTTAAAAAAAAAACTAATAATAATAATTGCAAATTCTGAATTACTTTGTTCAAAAATTCGAAGTATTTTTCAAAGTTCACATGTCAAGTGCATTCCAAAATAAGTTTTACCAATTAAGGAAAATGATTTAAGTTTCCATAATGCCATATCGTTACTACAATAATTAAAGAAAAAAAAAGGTCAGAGTGTTTAAAAATAATCTTCGCAAAATGCTATTTATCTTCACGAAACTCTTTCATTTTTTTCAAAAAGTGCCTTTTAAAGCCATTTTCTGTGAATGCTTCGAAACTTGGAAAGTTCCGTAATTCTTCTTTTGTCTTTATTCTTTGGGAACAGCAAATAATGGTTCAATATTTAGTACGGTGACTCGCGATTGAAAGTCAAATAATTATTATTTTCATCTTATTTATTTTTTTTTTTGTGAAATATATGGAAATTGATTTTAGAAAAATTAAAATTATCATGGGGCATTCATAGTTTTTTAAATTTATAGTTGAATTAAAATGAAATATTTATAATTTTACATGTCTTATTTTATCAATGTTTGTGTTTATAGAACAACCACATTTGCTTATTTAAATGTTGACTTTAATATAAATTCCCTATATTATAAATGATTTCGGATAAGAGCAAAATGGAGGAATCTCCAACAAGTGTATACAAGAGAAAAACAATAATCCTTAAAGGAATTTTCCTTAAAGGTCACAAATATGTTGAGAGTTGAGAAAAGACAATTTTTTTTATTTCCCATATTTTTTTGTTTTTTTTGAAGGTAGAAATATATTTTTTTTTTTGGAAATGGCTTTAAAAGAAGTACAACATATTGAAAATTTTAATACATTTTATCAAATTAAAAACCAAAATGCACTTTGACATTTGTTTTTAATTTTAATGTAACCTTCATTTTGTGTTAAATTTCCTTCCCAAAAATATGTTAGAAACACAAAAAACAGTTGTAATAGGTCCCAAATTAAGGTTCGAAGTTTTATCCATCAATTTGATGGAAATAAAATTATAATGATATATTTTTAAATGTAATCCTAATTTTTGAGAATTTTCATATAAAATTTATTTTTTAAAAACACATTTTATACAAAATAATTTTTAATCATTAAATTGCCTAGAATAACCAATGTAGTTTCATTTATATGTCTAACGTCTTATGTTTTCTTTCTTTCTTACATATGTCTTTCTTTTACGTTTAGTCTAATTAACAACATTGTATAAAATGTCCAAATTTGACACCTTTACAGGAGTCACAGTTTCACAGAATACAGCCATTATTTCTGTGTCGATGACTTTTCAGGATTCATCTCCGATCAAGATAAATACTACTACCACCTAAAAAATTGATTTTTCATTTATTTTTATTTTACCATTTCATGTTAATTTGCAAACACACTTCAATAACTAGGCATACCTGTCTATGAGAAAAAAAAATTTGATTTTTGGCAGCTTAATTAATTAGGAATGGGAAAATAATAAAAATAAGTATATTACAATAGATTTTAATGAGATATATTTTAATTTTACGGCTTTCATTTCAGAAAATGCATTAATTAATTATGATATATTTTTAACGATATTGTTTTCTATTGAAATAATAGAAAGATTGGATAATCGCTATTGCCCAATAGTTTATGTTAAATATTTAATTTCAACTTTCTAATACTTCTCCAACACGAAGCAATACAAACGGGGAGAGTTAAGAATATTTATATTTAGGTAAGTCTCAACTAAACCAAGTACATGAAGTGTCTGTAGATTATTAAACGGATGCATAGTTTCTTTTTTTTTAAATATCGTTACTTAAAAGTCGAATTTAAGAACTTTTAATTTCTCACGTGAATTCTTACTTTTTAAAGCTTCACTATATTTAATACCGAGAACTGAATCATTTTATGTATTGTAAAGACGAACCACTGAGAAAACAAAAATCGTCACAGATAGTTTTTTGATAGCACTAATTTATTTGAGATATTAGAGATACAATGACACTGTAAATGTTTTTATTTTAAATAATTCTACGGGCGTAAGTAATTTGATATTTCATCCATTTCCACTAACCTCTCTTTCATTTATTAAGAAATTCCTTCCCTATAACCATTTCTTTAGCCAAATTTTTTATTTCCTTTAAATTTTGTTTAAGCACCTGTATCTCGAAATCTTTGGATTGTACTACGTCATCCAGCAATTAATTTTGTTCCCCAATATATTGATAAATATTTTTGTTGTAATGCTCCATTGGTTGGATCGAAGCGTTGCAGAATTGATTTACAGTCTTTTTATTACATCAAGCAATACACCGCCTTTATTGCACTAATATTGCAACATCGATGACAACCTTGTATCAGAAAAACCTTTATATGATAGTTTTAGACACTTTATTATAATATCCCAACATATTAAATAATCAATACGAGAAAAATTAAATAATCTTCACCCAATACCAAAAAAAAAAAAATCATTTTCTGAGTTGTAGAAGCAGCTTGGACAGCAGCTACTTTCCAATGAATTGTAAAGGTTTGACCATGGGGATTATTTACCATGAAACTTGGATAAAGTTAATGTTTGTAATGTGCTTTTGATTAATGAAGAATCAAGAGGTTTTGAAACCGTTTCATTTTAACAGAACTCTTTATGATTCTTTTTTTATTAATTTAGTTTTTTCGAAGCATTTACTTTTTCTTTTCATTTCTTCTGAAACTTTAAATTCTTGTTATAGATCTTAATATATTACCAACCTATGCACCATGAAAATGATCGGGTTGTGACTCAGCATTTTATATCGTTTCCAGCAATACAATTTGACACAATTTTAACAAAAAGATTTAATAACGTTTAGGATTGGAGGTTATACAACAGCCGCCTAATTAAAGTATAAGCGTTCCATTTGTCTTAGTTTCAGTTTCAACAGTTAAAAAATATTGCAGTTAGAGATCATTCTTAAAGTTGGCAATCTCTGCCTTGTAATTGAGGCATCCTTAATAGTTGCTTTTTTTTCCATAATATGTTCACCATAACAAACAAAAACCCATTTTCCATAATAACATAACAGCAAACACATTTTCCAAAGATAATATTCAGTTTAAAATAGAAAAATATTTATTAATGCTAAATAGTAAATAATCAATACATAAAGTCCAGGAAAATATAGGATTTCAAAAAAAAAAAAAAAAAAAAAAAAAGAAAGTAAGAAAATAAAGAAACTAAAAAGAAAAAGAAATTTAAGTTGTATGATCAATTTCTAAAGGATACAATAGCTGAACAGCTCGTCTTGGAACATCAGCATTAGTCTTGGCTAATCAGGATCAGTGTTGGTGTCCTGAAACAACCGATGCACCATGATGGGAAATTGATATATCCTTAAATACAAAAGGAATATATTAATTTATTTGTGATAGCCAGTCAGGAATGGAAATTGTTATAAAATAAAAGTATTTCTTCAGAAACAGTTGAGGGCATAATTTGTCCGTATTAAAGATTTCTGAGACAGTGCTCAGACAGGCTCGTCCTATTTTGAAATATTATTGGGAAACTGTAGTGAAATATTTGTGAAGCACTAGATTTTCTTCTATTGCTTGTTTCTCAGGAAACTTTTACTAAATGAAGGGGTAGATTTTAAATTTAAGATTATATCATATGTTTAGAAATTCATGTTAGATTTTACCTCTTCTGCACTTCCTCTATTTCTTTGGTGTTTCTGTTTTTAGCCATTTAACAAATGTTGTAACATCGCATTCTTCTAGTTTTTGTTTCGTTATATTTTTCATTTGTGCATCTGAGAGTTGCTTAGACATTTTAAAAACTAGAACTAAGCAAATGCATTATTATTAACATGTTGCCTCTACTAGTTTAAAACTTTTTAAGGTACTGTATATAACCTATTGCATATAGAGCGAATGCAAGCACGTTAAGAAATGTAACCTGTTTGGATGTCCCGTGTCCCATCTTCTCATATATTTTTTCTAATCAAACATTTTACAGAAAATAACAAAAAATTAGAAATTCGTTGAATTAAATATACTCCTGTCCATAAATTAAGGATAATTCAGAATAACACAGAAATTGAACTCTAAAATAAAAATTTTCACCTGCAGAATTATCACACACATCTTGAAGAAGAATATGCAAATTACAGGAAACCACCAGATGGCGCGGATAGTACGTCACAATGACGAGAGTGTAGGAGAGGGGTATATAAGGAATGGTGGCAAAGAAGTAAAATTGTTCACAAGCGCTTTAAAGCCTTTCAGTGCAATAACCGCATAGTTATGGCACAAAGGTAGCATTTGGATGATTTTCTACGTGGTAGAATTATCGGACGACTGGAATGTGGACGTACCCAGCTGGAAGTATCCGAGGAACTTGGAATCGCCCAGAGTGTCATCTCCAGGCTTTGGCAACGATTCCACGATGATGGTAATGTGAGTATATGTTACAGCACAGGTCGCCCCCGAGTTACAACACCGAAAGAGGACCAGTATTTAGCAGTTACTGCCGAAAAAGAAACAGACGGAGCACAGCATCAGACCTGTCTCGTCAGCTCTCTTCAGCTAACGGTACGACAGTTTTCAAGGCAGACCGCGTACAGACGCTTAGGGCACATTGGTCTATATGCTCATAGGCCTGTCAGATGTGTTCCACTTACCGCAACTCACTGTCGCCTGCGATTAACCTGGAGTAGAGAACATGCATTGTGGACATCGCAACAGTGGTTTTGTGTGATGTTTTCCGTCGAGTCCAGGTTTCGTTTGCAGTCTGATTCTCGCCGGACTTTCATATGGAGAGCGCCAGGTACCCGTTACCACCAAGAGAACACCATTGAACGACACCGTTACAGTGGTGCAGGATGGCTCGTTTGGGGAGGAATTATTCTTGGTTCCAGAACTGATCTGCATGTTCAGAATGTAACGATGACAGGCCACATCTATCGGGATGTCATTCTGGAACAACATGTACGTTTGTTTCGGGGCGCCATAGGTGCTGAATTTCTGTTTATGGATGACAGCACCCGTCCTCACCTGTGCAAACATTGTAGACGAATGCCTTCAATTGGAGGATATCACCCGTATGGATTTGCCAGCATACTCACCGAACTTGAATTCAATAGAGCATGTGGGATATGCTTGGCCGACGAATTGCAGCCTGTCAACCCTCTTCCACCTGTCAACCCGAACTTCGGAGGGCATTGCTTGATGAGTGGTGTAATATTCACCAAGATCATATTGATAATTTGATACTCAGCATGCCTAGGCGTTGTAAGGCCTGTATTGCATCGTCCGGGAGACATACTCCATATTAACCATCATACTAACCATGTTATACTGTTTTTGTAAATAGGTTCTTTTTTTTTAAATTTGCTCCAGGGAGTAAAAATCGCAATTTTTATTAATTATGTCAAACATATAGCATCCTTTTTGCTCTTTTACCTTTTGTTTAATAAATAGACTTTACAAATAAGTCAAATTTGTCTTGCTTCCGTCTCTTTCTATGCCTGAACTTCATTATCCTTAATTTATGGACATGTGTATTTAAATTTTAATATGACATTGAAATGGTACGTTAAGAAGTACAAAACGAAATAGTATAGAATGCATAAAATCTGAACATTAAATATCATTTCACTATATGAATACAAATTTGCCTACAGAAATAACAAAACTCCAACATAACAAAATTGCATTCTTACCTTTTTTCGCAAACACATATTGGAGAAGTCGCAATTATAGTGTCAATGTTCCTTTGTTCAAACTGTAATATAGCCTAAGTTACGCAATTTAACATACGTATGTTAGAAATATCAATCAGTTCTGTCATTTGTTCAAATGTTCATGTTGGTGAGCAGAGACATCTAGGACTCTGTAGGACAAAACCAAAACACCAAACCACTCTAGAAATGAGGAAAATGTAAAATATAATTTCTTGTAAACAGGAATCCCCCCCCTCATCCCCTCTAAACGGACTCTGTTCAGGTGCATGTACTATAAACGCCTAGTTATGGAACTGATCAACCACTTCCGTTAGTTTAGAAAGCATTAAGACAAGTTCAACTATGCAATAACCTTGAATTGTCCTAACCTATTCACACAAGAAGGCATACGAACTTTTATGCATAAGTGCTGCTTTCTCTAAGCTTTCTACGAGAAGATTGCTTAGGTAATGTAGAATTCCTTATAAAAACAAAATATTTCAAGAATAAAAATTGAAAAACATAAGAACAAAAAAAAAAAAATTAATTCTTATAAAACTTGAATCAAACATAAACAATAACAGAAAACATATCCATTAATTAACTTTTCTTTTGTGTTGTACGAGAAAAAAAAAATAGGACAACATTCTTGTAAATGTTGCGAAGCACAGGATTCAAAGCTCCTGTAAGGTTACTATTTGTTTTAATAGGTAGCTGTAATTAAGTGAAAGAAAATCGAATCTTTAACCTATTCCTCCTAAAAGAAATCAACAGCTCTCAACCCATAGTGATGGAAAGAATTATTCTAATGCTTAAACAAGAATATTATACTTTTAAAATTATGTCTGCTTTATAATCGATATGAAATTGGAAAATATCTTGTTATTTGCCAACATATTTAATGAAGACTGACTGATTTCGAAAAAAAAAATTATTTTCTTTTATGTTCATCATTTTCATGAATGATTAACGCAATTTTTACGAGTTGAGTTCATTTCCATTTTACATTTCTTATGTTCAAAAGCAAAGAGTCATAAGGGATTCTTATCCATTAAAAAAAAAAAAACCCGGCCATCACGAAAGTGTTCAAAAGAGAATCGATGAAGCGAATGGAAGATATTTCATTAAAAATTTTCTCTGTCAAAGCAGCTCGCCATTAAATGAGATTCTCGATACGCGCAAGAGGAAATCTTGTCAAAACTTTTTTTCAATTTTGCCTCTCTTCTGGAGATTCTGAAATTTTAATCTACTTGAGCGGCTGTTATAAATAGAAACACATCGGGAAAGCAGACGGGTGACCCCACAGATATTTGTTCTTTTGTGTGTTATGGATTGTAAAGGAAAGTTCCTTTTAGTAAGAATTCTTTTTTTTATGTTTTCCTTAACTTTTACTGCAATTTGCTCCATTATCCAGTTTATCGATAACACCATTCACAATTGCTATTTTTGGAGTAGTAATGCATTTGTATTCATTTT
Organism: Caerostris extrusa; assembly: GCA_021605095.1. Classification (NCBI taxonomy): domain Eukaryota; kingdom Metazoa; phylum Arthropoda; class Arachnida; order Araneae; family Araneidae; genus Caerostris; species Caerostris extrusa. The sequence continues at coordinate 24,304 of BPLR01014065.1, forward strand.
TTTTCTTGTTTGTAATCAATGTATAATTCATGTGTTGGAATGGTGTACATATGATGATCTCTAGCCCTTATCATATGTGAATAAGGTCTGACCAAAAGATCTCCAGTTCCGGGGAAAGCAGGACTTGTCGCATCTGCGAATCTAAATGGTATCTTTGTGCGAGTTTTAATTGGCTGGGTGTTGCGAAAATTCAAAGCGCAGGTTGTCAAGAGTAAAAGTTTATTAAGACAGTTGTGATTTTCGAAGTTATCTGTGTTCACGTATATGTTGATAGGGTGTCTCTTCCGAAAGGAAACAAATTGCTTTGATGGCTGATACGATGATAAGCACTCATGTTTTTGGAAAATGTTCCTGTGATGTGAATTTAATTTGTCTTAGAAAAAGGACTTCGATCTAATTTAGTGTTGGCATTCCCCCCACCCTTCCCAATAAAAAGACCAGGGATGGCATTTAAGAGGAAAATTGGTCCAATAGTGAATGAAGGGCGTGTAAACTGGAAATACATAAAAACACCTAAAGACATAGAGGAGAGAGGAGTTTGGAGGTGAAAAAAATCAGAGAGAGAGAGAGAGAAGAGAGACGTTAGGAAGCAGAGAGAAGAAAAAGAGAGAACTGCCTCCTTGATGGTCTGTTGGAAGATCCAAAGGAAGAAATGTATCCAGTCGCGGACCTTTGCACAAAGAACTCATGCGAGAATCAATGACCACAACAAGAGGCTTCCTGCCGGCATTGCCGTAAAGCGGACGCTAAAAGAAAGCCCCATTTGCGATTAACCCCTGCTGCGATGACCTTAGACAAAGGTGCCAAACTTCAATTAAAATGGAGCCCGATTCTCCTTGCGCCCGAAGACAACGCGATCATCTGCATATGCAAGTGGCCTTTTTCTTAATTGAACTTTTTTGAAAGCCTTACTCCGACAGCAGTTGTGGAAAATTCACTGACAAAGGGTTTGGACTAGATAAACATTGAGCAGCATTATTCTTAGATGTTAAGACTCATATTTTTTTATTACTCCCAGTGTTTTGTATAAAGATTGAAATATTTGATTAATATTTTTAGATGTCACTTGTTTTAACATAATGTACTTTAGAACATGCATATATATCTGCTTTAATTTGCCGACCAAATATACATAGAACAATAATAAAGTAGATTATAATATACATAGTATAATTAGAACTGTAATATAGTATAGTATAGTATAATTTATAAGAGACAATGCATAGATGATATTTTTGAAAACTAATGAAAATGGCTTCTATTTTAAAAAAGAATTATAGAAAAGGCCATTGTTATAAAAAGTATAAAATTATGGAACCTAAATATTTATGAATTTATGTGACGGCGGATTTCTTGGTTTGGAAAATGCTTAAATTATCAATTGCTACTTTTTTTCCACCTTGTTTGAAAAAAATTACAATATACTAATTCCTATTTATAAACCACACCATAAAGAATGTTTTACCATAAAGAAGAATAAAGACTATTTAAAATTTTTTGGTGAGATACATTTCTATTTGCATAGACTATTCTTTTGTATAGAATTTCTATTTGATAGATTCTATACTTACATCCTAAATTATAGAATTGTTATTTTGATACATAATTTTTTATACACGAAATAGTTATATATTAATATTAGTTGTGTTAGTATGTTGTAATCAAAATAACCTTCAATTTATAGAAGAAGATTAAAACTTCCAGTAATAATAACATTCATTTAATAATAAATAAGAATCTAACATGCATAATTATAAAAAAAAAACTTTTTTTTTTGAAATTATTTGCAAACAGCTCAAAAAAATGAACGTATTAAATAATTTTTAAAAATATCTGTAATTAAATATTCAACTCGGACAAAAAACCCAAGTTGTTTATCTAAATACTTCAGAAACAAGATTAACCAAATTTCACAATTTAAAAAGAGTTACATCCACGTACTTATACAAAAGAACATACAAGTTAAAAAGTTTCACGGGTCGAAATTTTATGAGGAGTACAAGAAAATTTACAAGCAATTATGAAAAACAAAATTTTCCGCAAATAGTTTCCTCTAAATTTGAGAGAAACTTTTCGTTTCAGCTTACATTTTCCCATTTTTATTATATTTTATCAAAAATATTTCGCATTCTTGAGTTCAGCATCTTTTTTTTTTCTGATGATACAACTATACAGTTTAATTACATGTTGTTGTTTTTTTTTTTAAATTTTACTTTAAAATTAAAAAGCAACAAAATCAGTTTAAAAAGAATTCCAAACTGCTTTTATTTTAAATACAATATATCTTTACTCAAACTTTTCTTTCAAAAATGTTTAGTTGTTTGAAGAATTTCTCTTGGCTTTTTAAAAATTCATGAATAAAATTCTATCATGAAGAAATATTTTCCTTAAATTTTCCTTTATCACCAAGAACAACCTGACAACTATATTCTACGAAAAATGGCAAAATATAGCTTAAAAAATATAACATTTTAAATTTCAATAAATATACTCTGTATTTGCTAAAAAAGGACTTATTCCTGCAAAATGTTGCAGTATTCCACATTTTGTTTTATATGTAAAACATTTGCTCTTTCAGAACAGTTTTTAATTAATAAGAAGCTGTTTAAAAATGGAACGAAATGTTGTGGTGGTAAAGTGCAATAAATTGTCTCTCAAATTATTGTGAAAATAATAAAATAAAAATAAAATAATTATAAATTTAATGAACAGCCATTTTAAGAATGCAATGTAATTTAATGGACTATTTACAAATATATCCTTATTTTGCGAGATTTAAAAGAAATTTAATTTTTATAGGAATAAAAAGTTGAAGTATAGCTGGTGCACATACAGATTAAACTATATGGAAAATTTAATAACTATTAACTCTAACATTAATAAACAATTGTATTTATAAAAGTTATATATAATAAAAAAACTGAATAGTTTAAATTATTGTTGGGAAACTAAAGAGATAAATAAAGAATATATGACAAATTTTAACACAGAAGAACTCAAATACTTATCAGTATTGTGTTTTAGAAAATAAGTTTTTGATTAATAATATATACTTACTGCTTGATTATTAAATTTAAAGTTGAATTTTCAGTTAAAAATTTATTGTCAAGTTTGTCCACCATCATAAAAAATTAAATAATTGTTTTTCTTATTGCGTAAAGAAATTTTTATTTTGAAATTTCAACAAGATCTTGTAAGTATCTTATAATTTCAGAGTGAAAAATAATTTTTAAATTAAAAAAAAAAATTCCCCTGAACCTATTTTTACATCCAAACATTTACTTTCGATGTATTACATGTTTTCCCTTGCTTAAGAGTAAGGAATTTGAAATCCATCTTTCGGTTTGTATAATATTGAATTTAAAAATCAATAGAACTTAAATGCAACATTCGAGAGAATAGCTCACGATTCTTTTTTTTCCGTTTGATGTATCACAAGAAGGTTGAGTTTCTTGTGTATAATGACTCCAAAAAGTCTAATCTTAGAGCTTTTTCTGATTTCTGTATCTTTCTGGAAAAGCATGGTTGAAGAAACGGTAAGAGGGGGGATGCAGTTATATGAAAGCCATTTTTAGATTTATTTCTTGGTACTTGCTATTCAGATTGTGGTTGAGGCAGGAAATTGAATCGCCTCTATGGTCTTTAGAAAATGGATGAAGATATGGAAAGGGGGATGGAGGTGAATTTTCAGAACAACACCCCCCCTCACCACGCTTTTGGAGGGATGATATCAAATATGCATTTACCACTTCAGCAGAAAAGAATATTATTTTTAGTTCTAGTTCTTTCAAGAGAAAAAATTGTATTTGAACAGATATTAAAAGATAGACGAATATTCTTCTTGTAAAAATGGATACGTGGGTTCGAGTTATGTGAAGCATGTAGTTGAATTTGTAGAACGCTTTTGCATTGAATGTGTTCTTGTTGAGTGTAACTCAGTAAAAGAAAAACGGAAAGAAATATTGAAATGTTTTGTGTGCTAAAGATGGTTGACTTAATATTTATTTAACTGCTATTTGGTTTTCCTCTGTAATTTATATTAATTAGAGTAAAATGTTAATAGATATGGTTACTGTATTTACATTAAGATACCAAAATGATTGATTGGTGATATTGTAAAATATGCCAAACGATTTGTTTTAAATTGTTATGTTCAATTTTATGAAGAAATTTTAAATATCGGGATAAACCATCGTTTGTATTAAATAAAAAATTGAAAGAAATATTTTCTAATATTTTACTTTTCTTTTTGTGACTAGAATAGTATATATGTTTTCAATGTTCAGAACACGATAAATTTTGCATTCTCTTTTTTTCTGAAACATGACAAGCAACTATTAGGTTGCTTCATATGAAATGAAACTTTTGAGTAAACACTTTTTAAAAGCTACAAATACGTTTGAAAATATTTAATCAAAATATTTTCACTCTACATGAACTCATTTATGCCAGATATTTTAAAGCTTTTTTTATCTCAGTAAAATGTATTTTGAGAACTTTGTGATTGGAAAAGCATTTATTTTTTTAATCATTCCAAATTTTTAATGTGGTAGAGACATTTCTGGGGAATAGAGTAATGAGGTAGAACCTCAAATGTCAACTCCTACAATTTTTGTAGTATGAAAGGTGAGGTCTTGAGATTCACATAGAAGATTAAAGTGTTTTTCGGTCATCAACACTGGTGCCGGTAACAACAATTTGTGATACACAATATGAGAATGCTGACAATAATATTGTACATTAATTGTTTGATCTTCTCCTAGGAAGCTACAATGGATAACTGACCTTTGAATCCACCAAACCGTCACCATTGTATTCTTTGTATGTATTATATTGGACTGGGTGCTTGTTTAAGGTTTTCTTCTGCATCCGGCCACTGTGCTGAGCATTTATTTTTATCATACAGTATCCACATATCATCAAAATTGCTAATACTGTCTAAAAAGAAGTATTTTATTTGCCAAATACTGAATGATGAGCTGATATGCAAGTATTACTATTTTGTCTACCTTTCAATTCTCAAATTTTTTTTCATCTTTTCCATTGCTGCAAGATGTCTCGAACCTGTCGCTATGCTTAATACAAGATAAACAACTTCACTAACAGTTATTGTAGGGTTTGCCTCCCATTTGCCTTCAGAACATCATTACAAAAGACCCTTTCAGATGTTCACTAGGGTTCATTTTCTAAATACTTACACTTCAGATTTGAACTTATTAAACTATTCGTATCCCTGTACTGCATTTGGTAATGATACGTATCATTCACAAATGTAATATTAATGTTTCTAGTGGCTTGAATAGCAGAATGTTCAAATACAGGAAAATTATCCGTATAATTTGTGGAATTCCATGTTTCTAGTTGTTTACGTTTGTTAATTATAAAAAGTATAAGTTAATTAGACTCAGCACATAATAATAAGCAATAAAATGATATTAAACACTGTTATTTAACTTAACATAGGTAGATATATATTTTATAGTAGCCATATAATAATAAAAATTTCATTTCAAATGGAAAAATCAAATAATTAATCCTGAAGATGTTTTATATAGATATGTCGAAACTTAACATTAATTCCAAATAAGAATGTTTCAAAAGTATTTACTTGGTTCATAGATTGTAGTCATAACTTTCAGATATTAGATATAATTTAACATAGTACTGTTAAAAATTTAATAAAAATATAAATAAATCAACTAGTTGTTCTTTTTAATGTAGAAATCAATTGGCAGGGAAAATTATAAAATCCATTTTAACACTGAAAACATTTTAACATTGAAAAGTACAAAGTTCTTAAATTATTTGAAAAATTAATATTATTATTATTAATTTTTAATAGTATAGAATATCATGAATTTAGTACTAGTATCATACTAGTCGAGCCGCTGTTATCAAAACGTTTATTCAGCAAAGCATTGCATGGACCTTCACACATCATAGAATATTTAGCATGCTCACTGCCAACTAGGGATAGATTGGTATATAGATCCTTCAAGCTAACGACACATGCACTGATATTTCAATTGTCTTCATTGCAAAGCAACCCGTAGATATAACCATATTAATTTGGCTACTGAGCTTATCAGTGCAGCAGAGGCTCTAAGGGGCTTGGTAGAAATAAAACTGATAGTATATAGTGCACAAATTAGAAATAGTATAATTGTGTTATTATTATTCAAAATTTGTTTCAGTATTTTAACTATCTTAAAATAACATCATAGAGATGGTGTAATACATCATTGACATGGATGTTATGTAGCAAAATCCTGAAACTATTTTAGTGTGATTCAAGGCAAGTGAATTTCCAGTTGTTATTCAAATGTATCAAGTGTAAGTACGATTCAAGGCAAAGGAGTATCAGGTTATGGTCCAAGTTTCAATGTGATCCAAGGTACAACACTCGAAAGTTGTACATTGTATTGAACAAGGTATAACTCATAATAAATCAAAATCACATTTAAATTTAATTTTTTTTTTATCTTATTAGAAATCACATTTTGTAAATATTAGCAACATTAATATTGAATTCCTAAATACAATTATAATGTAACTTATATTTCTGTAAAACCATTAACTACCTCATTAAATACCTATCACTATAACAATAAAAAAGAAATTCGTTTGTAAAAAAAGTTTTCAATGTAGAATATTGGCTGTCGGTACATTTATAACAGATCACTTTTCATTTTCTTAGAAAGAGAATTCTTTATCTTCAGAAAATTTTCTATTATTCTGCATTATAGTAGCATTAGTAAATAGTAATATTTTTATTTATTTGAAATTATTTTAATTTTAAGTAGTATTTATCAGTAGCTAAACAATAGTGATGAGATGAATGAATTATGGAGAGTTAAGTTATACGTTTGTAAAGGAATTTTACCATCGATTCCAAGAGAAAATAAATAAAATTTCATACTTCTGAAAACAAAAAGTCAAAAGTATTTGTAAGTAATTAGTTTATATCATAAAAAGACTTTCAGTAAAATAACATTTGTCATATTATGTTGGAAGGAAAATCATTCATTGCGATTTCTTCAAATATTTAGAGGTAGATGTTTTCGTACTCATGAAATATTTTTTCTTGTGGTGAATGTAAACAAAAATAAAATCTTTCAGTTCCGAAACATTAAGAGCAGAAAAATGGAGGAAGAGAGTAATCATGCATCCAACAGTAAATTAGCATTTTTTCCGAAAGTGAAGGAATAGATTCTACTATTTACGTCAGAGGAACTGATTTTTTTTCCTTCTTAAAGCTGTACATTTTTAATGAACCAAAAGTCGCTTCAAAAGGAATATTTTAATAGATTTTTTTTAAAAATATCTTGAGTTGACATACAAGAATAATGACTTTGCAAATTGGAAATCGTATTACAGCATACGCAAACCAATGAAAAGAAGAGAAAAATATTTAGAATTTTTTTCCATAGATATTTTTTCTCAACATACGAAAATGCGATGCCCAATTTTTTTTTTTTTTTTTTTTTTTTTTTTACATTTTTTGTCTGCAGACTTCTAAGCTGATTTGTCGCAAGAAAGATTACGTCGTGGAAGGAAGAAAATAATATTTACTATATTCATCAAATGTAATTAAAAATATGCTTATCTGAACTTGGAAGCTCTTTCAGCTTTCTTTAATGCACAAAAAGTTTATGTTTTTGATATATCTTTTTTTTTTTTTTTGTCGCGTCGATATGGGTGGGAATGTGTTTTTATAAATATATATATTTTTGTATTAAGGTAAAAAATTTTCTAATCATTATATAGTTCATGTGTTGTAGTAGTATATTTTAGAGTCTGTAGAATACAAACATTTCTTCAGTTAATTAAAATGATTCATTTACTCTACAAAAAAGCAACAAAAAAGCTGCTCTGAATGTGAAATGTCTGTGCTTTCGTCAAATGCCGAGGAAAAATATTTGAAACATCGAAATCTGTTGCGCAGTTTTAGGGTAAATTCATATGAAATGCCATTAATTAGAACGACACACTGTTTGCAGTGATAGGCTTAGGTTTGAAAACAGTTTACTTTTTTTATCAGGCAAAAAAATCCTTCAAAACAACTTCCAAACATTCTTTCACATATTCACCATAAGAAAATATTTTAATTTTTTTTTTTTTTTTTTGCACTCAAAAATGAAACAGAATAGTTTGTTTAAACAATATTGAAAGGTTGCTGTAATGCTGCATCAAACAACACAGGGGCCGAGAAAATGTTCAAAGCAGGCCGCGAGTTGGCCACCTCTGGTGTATAAGATTGCCCTTAGCGGAAGCGAATCGGATCTGTTCAAAGAATGACCAGTTTACAGACGAAGCAGGTATTTGGAAGTAACTGCGAATAAAAGTTTTATCTTTGTACGGTGTTTTATTTGGCGAATATCAAAGACATTGGACCAGCCAGACCTTTTGAATATATTCAAATTTATAGTAACCACTTTTTTCTGTAATGGCATATAAAAGTTATATGTAATTGAATATATCGCTTCAGACCTTTTTCTGTTATGGGGAAGAGAGAATTTAACATAAAATTGTATATTAAGATCTAAAAAAAAAAAAAAAAATATATATATATATATACTTTGGTGTTAAATAACTCTAAATTCTATCCGAAATGAGCTTTGAATTCGTGAAGTGTTTTCTCAGTAATTAATATAAATAAGTTTAATTTGAATGTAATATTAAAAGAAGTAAATCATTAATTGTAGTTTTAGAGGTAATTTTAAGCTTATTTTTACAATGTGTTTTTAAATTAACGTTCCTTTTCAAAAATGAATAAATAAATAATTTGTGCTGGTGAACAAATATCTGGAATTTATATTTATTCTTATATTTTTCGTAAATCAGTGTTAATTTCGTTTTGAAAATTTCTAAAATTTTAAATTTTTTTTTTTTTTTTGTATTCTTACAAATTCCACAGATCTATTTTCAAAATTGGACTACGACTCGAATTCGGTATGTTTTATTTTCATAATATTATTAGAAGGTTGATATTTAATAACTTTTTAATGTAGGACACTTTACTGCATTTCAAGTGCCCACATTCACCTTCAAGGGTCTTCCATACTTCAAGTGCATTCAGTTGAAGACACATGAAAGACATCTACATAATTAGAAGATATAGCTGTGATTAATTTCACAACAGAATAATATATATATATATATATATATATATGTTTTAAAACTGTACTAATTATGTGAAAAACTGTCTAATTTTTTTCTTTTAATGTAATATAAATAAAAAAAGAAACTTATTTCGTCTTAAAAAGTCCTCAATCAGAAAACACATCTCGAATATTTATACATATATTTAGCTACATAATAATAATTACGTAGGAAACCCCTTCTGGTAACAATTAAAAAATAAAAATTACATAATTATAGATAAGCATTTGATTGCAAATCCATAAAAAATTGCATAATAATTAATAGGGCAAAATATTCCTTCTCTACACAAGTTTCTTTACTGCTTGTTTATATTGATCATTTGTCATAACGACAATCAACTCTGTATTTCAGAATTGGCTGTCCAATACATCTCCTCTTCAATAAAAACTCCTTAAGACTCCCTTAACGAACTGCAATCTTGGAAAAACTTCTTTCATAAATAACCATCGATGCGCTTGTTATTTTCCGAATGTTATTGCTATCGAACTCTTGAAACAAGTCACCAGTGTTTGCTATCGTTCTGAACAAAAAAGTTCCTCCTTATTCCTGAAACTCAGAGTTTCTTAGTCTTTTCTTTTTCATAATATTGATTTTAAATAAAAATTGTGAAATAATATTGCAAAAAATATATCTGATTTGATAACCCTTGACGAACTGAGGTACAGAAAAGAAATTATTACTATAAAAAAGGTATGAATTGGGAGATGAAGGTATTATATATATTTGGCATTTAAGCTCGTATGTGTTTGATATTTGAGCTTTGTTTTAAAGCTATGAAAAATTTGAATTGAACTACAAATGTTATATTTTTAAGGGAAATAAATATTTATTTACAAGATATTATAAACATAGATTTTAATATATACAATTAAATAAATGTCACTTAAATGATCAAAGATGTGGGAATAGTCTGGATTCTCGAAATCAGGAATTTCATTTCGCATCGAACTTTTCTTCCACATATAATTCCCATTGACTGTTAAATACATTTGTTGCTGCATATTGACATCATAAAAAATGTTTATTTATGAAATTAGAAAATTATACCATATTTAGTACTATAAAAATTGCAAAAAACTCGTAAAATCAGATTGATTATAAGTAAAGGTGATTTACTTATAAAATAATTAATGCCATGCAAAAATTGAACAAGAAGTGTTTATCGATACATGCATGAAATAAATTTAAATATGGTTAATCTATATATCTGGTATAGATAAGACATTATAATTCGTATTGTACGAACGATAATAGCACTGAACTGTAATGGAATTTGGAATTCAGTTGAAATTCCCAGAAAATTGAAAATATTGATTGAAAATTAAATATATAATATATATACAATAATGAATAGGCATGAAGTGAAATTTTATTTACTTGGAGGAAATACATTGTTAACTCTATACACTAAAATAATAAAAAGGCTGTGGTAGAAATTTAAAGAGTCTAAAGTATATAATTGTTATTTTGTATTTGTCAATCTACTGTTTGAGTAAATGCAGTGGGTTTGAATCTCCTAAATTCTGCTGTTGAGGATGTTTTTTTTTGCTTGAAAATTGCGGTGTCGTACTGTCGATTATCTTATGGTGCAACATGGATTAATCTCAATATTTTATATATCTGGCATTTTTAACCTCAAGTCCATTTTAGGATATATTCATTGGCAATGAGAAAAAGTATTTTGCGAATGGAGACTCACTCGTTGTGCAGTATCTGAGAGATATAGCTTTTATGTGGATGTGCTTAGTTAAGGAACTTTGGTTGACATTCATTGTGTGCGAAATACCGAGTTGCTCTGACTCTCACCATTGATACATGATGCTTGTTAGTTTCAAATATAATGATAACTGACAGAAACTGCAAAAGTTGTTTATCAGTTAATACCATCCAAGTGAATAGACTATGATAAGAGTAGTGACGATTCAAGTATGTAACAAATATATTAAGTAACCTTCGTTATGACTTACCAGTTGTGCAAATATACCAATGCTAGAAGATATTCCTGTTTGCATATCATCCACAAGGTAGTAAAGGCGATGTATTCATGGCTTGTGTTACATAAATATGAAGAGGCCCGTTTACTGTAGATATCTTGGTTGATATACGGTTGGCACCATTTCGGCTTGCTATAGTTTTCAAAGAACTATGCGAGATAAAAATTATACCTTTTTGTCTGCACTTTTCAGTGGCAATTCCGACCAGGTTGGGCATAACTAAACTTCTCCTGTTGTTTAATTTTTAAAAAGTGTAGCTGTAATATAAGCCACACGCAGAACAAAACCTTTCCTCAAACAAGCCAACTTTCGAATAATATTTCGGTGATTCAGCATTTTAGCATAAATTTTTATTACATTTTTGCAACCAAACAAATTTGTCACCAATCCCATTAAATTAAAAGTGGATATGAACTACTTTGTTATAAAAATAGTATTAAATGTCGCTAAATATTTTATTGAAACAAATAACAAGAATCTAATTACTAGTTTGAATTTGATTAATAATAAAAGGGCTAATTAATTGGACCACTCATGAGACAAATGTAGATGAGGACACTGGATTATACATGAATGCATCAAAATAGAAGCCCCTTTAATTTTGTCTTGGATGAAATATTTATTACTTTCGAGGAAAACAATAAAAAAATCTTCCTAACCAAACATTTCTTCTATTTATAATGATGCGGCCGTATTCTTTAATAAAAAATTAAGTTTATTCAATTATGTGATGCAGGACGCAAGGATTCAGCTTGCCCAAATGGAGTTAGCACTCCTTGTTTTGATTGTTTAGTGGCGCAGTTAGTCATCATGTAGAAATTTCTTGATGGCAAAGTGAAAAAAACAACAAGGCAATTATTAGCTTCAGACGACAAGCTCATTCAAATAAATTTAATCAGAAAAGGAACCACGAAGGGAAAAAAAAAATCTCACTTTCTATATATTTTTTAAGCGGTTGGTTTTTTATTTATTTGAATAATTAAGTTTGTTTGAGTTTCGTAATTTATTCATTGTACTAGTATAATTCCAGATAAATAATAGAATTTATCACGGGCTTGTTTTGTTAAAGATTACGTTTTTCTTTTGAAAGCTTTAAGAATATCTTTAAATATTCATAATCTCGTTTCGAGTTATGTAATTGGAATTTGATATTTTCACAGATTTTTTTTTTTTTGAGAAAGTTTAACACCCTAATTTATTTCCCGCCTTTTAATAACAGAAAATTAATATTTCGCAAACAAAGATGTTCTGAAAACCACTTAATTATAAGAAATGGAACAAAGTAATATTTTTTATTCTATTTATCAAATTGAAGATTATGTGATTTCAATTTACTGCCGTGTAATAGATGTCTTTAATACTAATTGAACATTTCATCACGTTTATTTAATAAACCTGTACTTTCTCTCAGAAGAATTGTTAAAATAAACAATGAATGTCTATTTAATTTCATAGCAATTCTAATTAATAGGCTGATGAAAACTTTTTGCATGTATTTCAATTATTTTAATCAAGGATTATTAACTTTTATAAGATTATTATTATTTGTTTTAACTTGTTTACGCAATCAGTTTTGAAATCATTAAAGGGATTTACTTAGCATAATATTGTGAAATATAAAAAAAATTTGAAAACATTTTGCTAATGAACATATAGCTTTAATTAATTATAAATAATAATTTTAAATTACGTTTCAATAAATGAAAGAATGAAAATTTTAAAGCGGCAATTTTTGAAAACATCGTTATAATTTTTTTAACATAATAACATTTTTAGTTATCTTATATCTCGTAATATTGTTGTTGTTATAATGCAGCGGGCAATACAGAGACAGTTAATTTTATGCAATAAGCAAGGTCTGCACCGCTGCTATTCATTTAGCACTACGCAAGGGACACGTGTAGCTTGAAAATAATGCTACGGACGCGAGTAACACTACCCCCACAACGCTTTACTATTATATTAGACCGGGACCTACAGTTTAAAGTGGATTCCGAACCACTACACCATCCATGGCAACTCCCGGATTTGAACCCGAAAAACCTGTGCTACCGAGCCACTCAGACATCAGGCCCTATATAAGGTAAATTTAAAATTACCCATTACATTGCAGAAGTGAAATAAAAACAAGTAATAAAAAAAGTTTTTAAAGTCAATTCCTACTTTTTTTTTCACTCTATTGCAAAAAGTCCTTTATAAATAATTTTCATTCATTTTTATAAGTTTATGTGGCGCCATCTATTGGTAGATATATGCAACTTAAATCTAAAAAACAAAACTAAAATTAATTAATTAAATTTAATTACTGAATTAATATTTGAAAAAAATGTATTAACATCCAGTGTAATCCACTACAAGTTCAAAAAAATGTGTTTGAACTTGAGTGGATGAATAAAAAAGTATTTTATGAATGATTGAAAATTTGAACTAGATGTATATAGGGAGAGTGTGAGCTAATAGAAGGAATTGAAAAAGAGGCAGAAAAAGGTTTTTAAGAAACATCGAATTAAGAATCAATAAAATTAATAAATTTGCAAATATTTGATATATTAGATTCTGAAAATGGTTCCAGATGTTCAAGTTTGGAGCAACTAAAAAAAAATGTAATCGATATTCTATACTCCACCTACAATGCAGAATTTCCTTATTTAAATTATTTGTTCCAAAATTATTATATAAAATTACTAACTCGATTATTAAATAATTTATTAATTGTTAATTATTGTAATTTAGTTATATGGATATACGCATTAATGAAGTTTATTGCCTTGTAAAATAATGTATTTCATTTTTTCTTATTTAAATTTGAAACTTTAACAAAGCCTTGTGTAAACTTTTTTAAAATTTTTCTTGATTGGAAAAGGATAGTTTTTTTTTTTTTACTGCAAATGCCTGATTAATTTTAGGGTTGTTCTTATAAAAAATCAATTTTTAAAATAAAAAGATTAAAAATACAAATAAGAGATTTCATGAACCCTTAACTTAAAATAAGGTACTATTTTCATATTATTTCAGTTTTATATTGATGGAAATGAAAATACATCCTAAAAAGTATCCATTTAAAACTAGAGAATACCACGAAATATTTTCCTCAATTTCTGTAGAAAACGCCCTTAGGTAGCAGAAATTGGATGTCACAGCTCATTGAATGACATTTGCAGTTCTGAAATTAAACACTGAGGTACCTAAACGAAGGAGACGCATGCATCCTTCATGAATTATGCAAGTTTCTCACTTGGCGCGTATTGGCGGCCTATTTTAAGTCTTAAATGTCTCATATTCATGCGGCGATGGCTGTTTAAAGGATTCCTTTTCATGATAGCTATTCTCATCTGCGAAAAGAGTAGCAGGTAAGGAAGTAATGTTTCAGTTAGGAAATTTTATAATTATTTCTTCGCTTAAATATAAATCTTAACTAAATGCTAAAAATAAATATTATATATATATATATATATATATATATTAATTTAGTATTCGTTACTTGTTAAATTTACATACATATATATTAATCTAAGTATTGTACTACATATGCATGTATAGACACATTATAGTAATATTAATATAAAACACTTTCTACGGTTGATTCGTTCGTTGAAAGTGTAAGACAAAAACGATATAAAAGCAGACATTTTCATATATAATTCAATTCATATCAACAAATTTGAGAAAAATAATCTTACAAAAAAGATATTCAATTGAATTAACGGAAAAACGTATAAATATTAGAAGACGTATAAAAGGCTATTTTTGCAACAGGGAAAAATTACAAATATAATCGTGTTACTGCAATCTTAAATTTGACCACCACCTTTCGTAACTATCCTGTGAATGTACGTCATGAACCTATAGGCCTGAATGTTATTCTCTTGAGTTGAAGGTTTTGTTTGTCGCTCTACGGTCATTTGCTCTACGCACCTCTTAGACTAATTAGATCGGATTTAAGAGTTCAACATGGATTCCGAACCAATAACAAACATCCATGTCACCGCCAAAATTCGAACCTGAAGCTTGTCGTCCCAAAGGCAAAAGAGCTAGACAATTGGCCATCAGGCCGCCGTTGTGTTAAAGGAGAAGGGGTCAAGGCTGCGAGTCTCTGATACCAACCCTGAGTGCATGTTAGTTTAAAATTGCAGTGAGGATAGAATATAATACGTTTTCTCCCATGCATCTTGGAAACGCTTAATCAACAACATATTTGTCTTTATAATGAGGAATGTTCATACATCAAAGTTCTTGGATATCGGAAAAAACAATTTTAAACTTATAAGCACTCTTTTAGTATAATAAATGCATACAATAATACTATTTTCTAACATTTTCCTACCCCAACATTACCCGAACTACACTTCACACTAACCCTACTAATCTGCAGTATATCTTACATTGTCTCTTATCTTTAATCCATTGATCAATTATTTTGACGGACGCTCCCTCTAATTAAACTGACGTCAAGTTATTTTTGGCATCTTGAGACATATTACCCTTAACCACCTTCTATCTGGACACCAGCATATACACGATGATGTTCTAATATCAAAATACACCATATTAATAGTTTCAGATCCATGCCTTTTCATTATTTTCAAATGCATAAATATCGCTTATTTTTCAATTTAATTGCAGCGTAAGTATACATTCGTGTTATGTGATTTTCATTCAATAAATTAATTTTAAATGAATGCAATTTGTGTTTGAAAATAAATATGCTTCAGTCAAAATATTTAACAACTTTAACAAAATTAACAACTTTGGTAATGTTTCGTAATGTTCGTATATTCGGTAATGTTTCGAAAACTTTTCCAGATATTCTATTCTGGAGCAGCTGAAAACAATGGGATCAACAAATATTCTAAGTTCCACTTAACATTGTAATTACTTACCATTTATAATTACTTAATTATTAAATGTGAAATTAAATTATAGAATGTATGAAATGCATAAAATGCATGATGGGATTAAATTACAAAACGTATTATGGGATTAACTATTAAATACATGATAAAATTAAATTATAAATTATATAAAGAAATTATGTTATGAAATGGTTATCATTTATATATTTAAAAAGTCAAATGACATATGTTTAAAGAACTTTGAAATTCAGCTTCCTTTTTTAAATATCCGTATTTCAGCTTTTCATTAGAACTCTTTGTATTTCTCCTATTCCAGATTCCGAGGAATTAAATTAAACTTGTAAATAGCTTTTTTTTCTTTTTTTTTTTTTTTCAGATTTATTTGTTCCGAAATCATATAATGCTTTTAACTCTACTAATCCTTATTATTTTGCCGGTAATAAACACCTATCTTCTAACACTGCTTTCAGAGAAGGTGAAACTCCAAAGAAATAAAGCTGTCTTCTTGCGAGCGCCCTGTTGTGTTTGAATTGTTTGATCCTATTAGCTGCGAGGGACTCTTCTGGAAAACAATATCTGTTTCTTCTTTCTGCAATCTCTGCACCGAAAGGGAAAACAAATGGATCTGACAGGGAAGGGAAATAAGCTTTCTGTCTCCCGACTTTTCGTAAAAGCGAAACAGGGATAGAAGATAAATGGTTGTTTATTTATTTTTCTTTATTATTCTAGTATATGATTTGTGTACAGTAGATCTTGCAATTTTTATCATCCATCCTTCTTAACCTCTTCCAATGTTCTCAATACTTAATTTAATTCCATAACGGATAACTATGAAAGAACTGTAATCGTGTGAATTGCATAAAAATAATAAAAGAAAAATGGTCACTTTTATGAAAATCCCTGTATGAATTTTTCTTTCTTCTTGTAGACGGCAGATAGACACACAGTTCCCATAGGCTGTAAACTGGCTTTAGAGCTCTCATAGACCCATAGCCTAGTTTGCTCTTTCCTGAATATCCTGAGCTATTGCCAGGGCTTCCATGCATTACTACCAACGAGGTAAATAAACATTATTTTTTTTTTTTATCTTTTGTTCAACTTAAAATCATCATGGGATTTAAATTTCATTCATTATTATTCTTATTTTTTTGGGGGGAAGAGGGAGTCCAGTAAGATTCGACTAAGGTTTCTCTGTCTTTCTCCCTAGCTGCACTCTGCTGCAGTTAGATTATAATAAATTTATCTTCAAATACTTGTTTTGTTGTTTTTTTTTTTACTTAAAAGGATAATTTTTTTCTTTTCAAGTATGAACAAAATACAACTAATATTAGAAAAATAACATTCAAAATAGGGTGCTGAGAGTGTCATGAAATTGACAAGGACAACGGAACAATTTAGGCTCTGCTAGTTCAGTATTGTAGGCGATACTATACCATAATTAATACTCCTCCTAAGTATGACCCTATGCATCTTTTATTCAAGTATTATACTAAACGACTTTAAAAGCAATTAATTCCGGTGGAGATTATAACAGTTGTCTTGGACTGCAAAACGATTTGATTATATTTTTTTGAGTTTTCCCAGTAAGACAGACAGCTGCCCATTTTGTAATAAGTAACAAATGTCAATTTAGCAATAGGAGGGCTTGACGGCCGAGTGGTTAGCGCTCTGGTACTCAGTACCGGTTTCGGGTTCCAGTCCCGGACGTCCCATGAATGTATGTAGGGATTCTGAATCCACTTTTAACCGTAGGTCTCGGACTAATATGAACGTTGCGGGGGTAGTGTTACTCACGTCCGTAGTATATCTTCAAGCTACTCATGCCCTTTTGGGTAGTGCTAAATGAGTAACGTAGCTGCAGCCCTTGCTTATGGCATAAAGATAACTGTAGATAATATATAAGCATTTGACAGATGCGTTAGAAAAAAAATAGCAATATTTAACAAATGCCTATTTAGCAATAAGTGACATCTGCATGATAGCCCTTTTAACATTTCCAAAAAACAGAACAATAAATTCAAACACTTACAAATCTTCCTTGAATAAATGTAACTTCTTCCTTTACAGCAGAAATTTGGCGTGTGTTTGGTCCGTGTTTGGCGGCATCGTGGTGAACACACATTGGCAGCGTGCATTCGTCATCGTCATATTGGCCCATCACCTGGCGTGATAGTATGGGGTGCTATTGGATACACGTCTCGGTCATTTCTAGTTTGCATTGACGGCACTTTGAATTGTGCACCTTACATTTCTGGTGTGTTATGACCCATGGCTCTACTTTTATTCGAGCCCTACGAAACCATTTGTTTCAGAAGGATAATGCATGACAGCATGTTTCCGGTACTGTACAGTAAATGTTCAGCTGTAGTCCTGGCCTGCACGTTCATCAGATCTCTCGCCAGTAGGAAACGTGTGGCCCACGGTTGCCGAGTGACTGGTCAACATCCACATACGGCCATGAGCGGTACGGTTGATGAGCTGTGGCATCGTGTTGACAGTACATCCATGGGCATCTGTACCTGTACATGCCATCCAATCTCTGTTTGACTCAATGCCCAAGCGTATAAGTGTTGTTATTACTGCCAGACGTGATTGTTTTGGGTACAGATTTTTCAGGATCTGTGCACCCAAATTTTCTTGAAAATTTAATCATTTAATATTTACAGTATAATATACTTGTCCAATAAATATCATTTTGTTATCTACATTTCTTCATAGTGTAGCAATTGCAATGGACAGTAGAGTAATTCCTTTGGCGATCTATTTGTTAGTCAATGCTATATCAGTAAAATCTATATTTTCATAAATTAAAATTCTTATTATTATTTAATAAATGCATATTCTTTCAAAAATCTATTTATTTGTCAACCCTATTTCAGAAAAAATATTTTCATAAATTACATTTAATAAATGCATTCTTTTTATTTATTTTATATCAGAAAAAATTCGTAAATTACTAAAATACTTTTTTAATTTTTGCGTTTTTACAAAAACTTCTATGGCGATCTATTTGCTAGTCAATCATATGTTAGAAAGTTCTATATTTTCCTAAATAATGTACGGATAATTTTAGACATTACTTTTATTAAATGCATTCTTACAAAAATTTCTTTGGCAATTTACTTGTTAGTCACTCCTATAATAATAAAAAAAAAAATCTATATTTTATTAGCAATGTATGAATGACAATTCCAGTAAACCATGACCCCAAATCACGATGATTGAGGGTGTGGTTTCATTCTTCAGAGGAAAAGAGTACTCGTTCACGTCGCAGCATAACAATGGATACATACAGCGGATGCAATCAAGCATCGATTAAACATACCCCCGATTTCATTGGGAGCTCGTTTCCCTCTAAATTACTTCCGGTCTTGGCGTGTGTGTGGGGGGGGAGGAGAAGCGAGAGAATCGATAGGAGAAGTAATAGATTGAGATAAACCACTCGAATGTGTCAAATTACTTTTAAGTTGCCGTTAACACTCGCCTTGAGAAGGAAGAGCGCGCTTTGTATTTATCTTCAGTTTGCACTTCTTCCTCCAACTGTAATTTCCGGAAGAAGTTTCGGCAATTGGAGAAGAACGATTCACCCAATTTCTGCCTCCTGCAGTTGGACCTTCATTTATTATATATGGGTCACCTTCATTTCATCTCTAATTCGTGAACTCTTCTGGAGGTGAAGATACGGTTGCACTTAAAAAAAAAAAATGCAAATGATTCTTCGCGGATATAAAGCCTTACACTTACTGAATTTAACGATTGAATAAAAAATAAAAAATTAAATACCGAGCGAAAGATTATGGATGGTTTTTTTTGTACATCGTTGGTATATTGATCTAGTAGTACTATGTCCTAATTTTTTTTAATGACTTTAAATTAATAAATTATATTATAGCAACATCAGTAAAAAAAAAAACACATATGTGAGTTTTAGCGTGTTTAATTTATAGTTACAGTGGTTATTTATGATATATTGTTGTAATTCTTAATGCGTATTAATGTTAAGCCAAAACTTATAAGGTAACTGAAGTGCTCAACTAGTGTGCAGGAGGACTGAGTTTAAAATCCGCTGTTGGCAACATGCACATAAGTATACATATATCATACATACATCTTGCATATGTATTATGCTTACATCATGTAATTATGATCATATATTATATATATATATATATATATATATATATATGCATATATCATAATTTCATCATGCATATATATCATACTGACATCATCCATATACACAAATGCACTATACTTTCAGAATGTAAGAGTTATGATGGCTGTTGTAACAAAACACCTCACATCAATAGTCAGGCTACCTGGTAGGGGTTCCTGGGTTTTCTCCAATAAGACACATAAATGCCTGGCAGTAGCCCCTAAATGTCTTGCCGAAAGGTAATGTTTACCCTTCTGCAGCCGTCAGTGTGCTGTTTGTGATATGCATGAAAATCACCGATGTTATCTTCACATTTCTAACTAGTAGTTGGCCTTAGGCATGGGGGGGAAGTGTGGAGTAAAGGATTATATATATAAATAAATATATATATATATTATAAAATTGTAACAAAAGATTACATTCTGTTTTTCTGATTTAAATAAAACTGATTAAAAATATGTTTATCAATCATTTTCTTAATGAATATTATTTTAAAATAACATCTTTTTCTCTACTTATTTCATAAAATTAATTTGGTTCTATTATATTTGAAAAACTAATCTGGTTTATTTCAACCTTTTCTTTTGAGGTAAACAAAATGATTTTGTAAGGTTCTAAAAAATTGTAATCAGATGGAGCAAGGACTAGAGAATTTGATTATTACAGGCTAAATATTTCTAGGAGACATGTGCTCTCTTCTAGTGTGGGGTTTGGCATTGTCACGTTATAAAATCCCCTCATTTTCTGTTTATGAACGAAGATCTTTTTCTCCTACAAAAATGCTTTTCAATAATATCTTATGTAGTAAATGCAATCTTAGTAAAAACGTTATCATCTAAATGTCACCATAAAAAACTCACAGTAAACAATTTTCCACGCAGAAATGCCTTCTTCGAACCATTGACGAATTTAGGATCTTTGGTGGCAGACTTTTTTTGGAGGCTGCTGGTTAGGATTACATGACGGCCAAATCGCTGTCTTTTGCCCTTTGCATTATTAAAAAATCTATTAATTGATCAAAAACAGCTAGAAGATAGATCGTTTTTATTATGCAATAAAAATTGTAGATGTTCTGTTACAACTCTATATTATAGTACATATTATTTCTTACAAAATATATACTATTGATAATTACAACAATTGTGACAATCACATCATTGATAATCTACTTTAGATTAGTCATGTCCCATAAATTTGTTCGACGCGCGATATCTGTGACATAGCTCCATAGAAAGAAGTCGAAGGGAGTGATGTCTGCTACATGAGGTATCCAGGGTTATGTTACAGATATCGTGTAGATAACAAGGGAAAGGTACATGATTACTCTAAAACAAAGGGCCACCATTGATGATGTCATGTTACAGCGAGAGTAAGAAATCAACTACCATTTTGATATGCTGCACGCAACTAATCGTGCCAGTATAGATATGTATAAAATTAAATTAAATGAGGCAAACCATATATGTTTCTCCTTTTGTAATAATTTTCACTTACTTGTCTTTGTAAGAAATATCTTTAGTAAAATTATAGTCACCAATTTTTTTATTGTCAAAATGTATATTGAGTATGTAATCATCAAACAACTAGTTAGGCTGCATATATACAGAAGAGAAAAATATATTTTAGGAAATAAAGGTAACTATAACGTGATTCTTCTCCTTATGTCTATGCAATACATCACAAATAGGTTTCTAGATTTCATAAACTGTTGCAGGTTTTATTTTTTTAACGAAAATAATGTACATTTTTTTTATAAATTAGAGGACTATCACTTAAATATGTTGTGAACAGCCCATTAAGAAGTATAGGTGACATTATCTTCTGTGAATATACTGTATATAGTATATATATAAACTATATAGTATACTATAGTATATAGTAGTTTCAAGGGCAATTTTTCGCATTTTCAAAATCGAATTGAAAAAAAAGCAATTATAACTGTCACGTGAATATTATACCCACTGTCATGTTTATAAAAGCAATGATCGTCAGTTGTTAAGCTAGAAATGGTAACCTTAAAATAATAAATGGATCTTTTCTCGTTCAGGGATAACAACTATCACTGAATTTCCTAAATCGAGTAACCTTTTCTATTACGTCGATTGGGAAATCTAAAGTATTACGAGAATCTAAATCATTAACAAGAGAAGGAGTGCGTTGTTACTGGTAATTAAAATAACAAGCAAATTTCTCAAATTTATATAAGCCTTCTTAAGTTAATTTGAAAGAGGAACTTAGTTTGATAAATTTCAAGTGGAGTGAGTTCTGAGTGGGAATTCGAAGCGAATTTATTTGAATTGAAAGTTTTGAGAGCCTGATGGAGAATTTAATGCCGTTAGATTGCAATTGAGAGAATTTCATGTGAACAAGTGAAACTTAACCAAGTTTTAAAGAGATAAATTTGATATGCATGGTGGAGTGTAATCTTGGTAATTGGACGAAATTTATTCAATTGAAAAGCTGTCGAATGTTGTTCACTTTAGCGGTAGACTAAGTCTGAGATACTCGTTGTCTCAGAGTTGTTTGGATTTTTGTCTTATTGCTATAATGAACAAAAATAAATAAATTCTGCAGCTTAGGTATAAGCATGAAAATAAGCACTTTAAAATTGTAGTATTTGCAATCATTTGAAAGACATTCTAATATTTTAAACTTTCTTACAAAAATGTCCTTTAAAAATAACAATTCTTAATTAACATGTACAAAAATGTTATAGAATTGCTTAAGACAAAAAGAAAGTATTACGTTTTAGTCACAAGGATGCTATTCTTGTATTGCATAAAATATAATATTTTCTTTTCTTCATAATAAAATAACTGGCAAAAGATCTTTTTTCAGTGTTAATCCAAGATGGATTTTTTAAAAGTTTCAGTTATGGAAATCATCTTAACAATTATTTAATTTGCTGTTAGTCACAGTCTTTGCTACTGGTTGTATTATAAAAAATAGATAGTTCAATTGCCTCATTTATATTTCATTTTAACATTAACTTGTATAATTTTGGTAAAACAGAATTAATTTTTATAAAAATGTCTGCAGTCGGTTTTTGAAACTGACTCTTCCCAAAATATTCTACTCAATTTCTAGCTCACGATTCCGCTTCCTGAATTCTAGGAGTAGAAGTATTTTAATAGTTGAAATAAGTAGTTGAAGATGTTTCTTCAATCAGTATGTCAACCAAACAATGAGATGGTATTTATATTATAATCTTTTTTCCTGCTATGTATGGTTTCTGTTAATATATTTTCCATGTTAATATATTTTATATGGTAAAAAAATAAGTGTTTTTTTATATTTTTGCTTACTTCTAATTTGTTCTTTAACAATAGCTAGGTACTCTTAATTTTAAATTTTACACAAGTGGTTTCGAGCATTGAATAGTTTATTTTTTCAATTACGGAAACTCGACAAGTATCTATGCTACTAGTACAAATAATGTTTTTCTTAAAATATAATGTTATCAATAGTTCTCCACAATGGATGTCTTTTACATTACAGGGATTGTACACGGACCTTAAAAATCTTAAGAGCTACTTTTAGTTTAATGTTTTACACTAAAGTATTACGAGAATTAAATCTAAAGTATTACGAGAATCTAAAAGTAACTAGAGAAGGCTTGCGTTGTGACTGGTAATTAAAATAACAAGCAAATTTCTCAAATTTATATAAGCCTTCTTAAGTTAATTTGAAAGAGAACTTAGTTTGATGAATTTCAAGGGAGCGAGTTCTGAGTGGGAATTCGAAGGGAATTTATTTGAATTGAGAAAATTTTTGAGGCTGATGGAGAATTTAATGCCGTTAGATTGCAATTGAGGGAATTTTATGTGAACAAGTGAAACTTAACCAAGTTTTAAAGAGATAAATTTGATATGCATGGTGGAGTGTAATCTTGGTAATTGGAGCAAATTTATTGAATCGAAAAGCTGTCGAATGTTGTTCACTTGAGCGGTGCACTAAGTTTGAGATACCCATGGACTCAGTGTTGTTTGAATTTTGTCTTATTGCTATAATGAACAGAAATAGCTTAATTTTGTAGCTTAGGTACACTTCTTAAAATTCAATTTGAAGGGAACAGTGCATGATTATTAGGACCAAAATAAGCACTTTGAAAGTGCAATATTTGCACACATTTGAACTACAATCTTATATTTTAAGTATCCTTACAAAAATATATACCCTTTAAAAATAACAATAATTAATTAACAAGAACCAAAATATTATAGAATTGCCAAAGACAAAGGAAACTGTAATTTTAGTCACAAAGAGGTTGTGCTTGTAATATATTAATATAGTATTTTCATTTCTCATAATAAAAATATATATTCATAATAAAAATTTCTTCATATAGATCTTATACAATTCTATGAGATTTTCTTTCAATGTTAATCAAGATAAATATTTATAAGCTTCAGTTATGGAAATCCTCTTAATAGTTACTTAATTTGCTGCTTGCCATACTCTTTGTTACTGGTTGTATTAAAAAAATGCAGTTGAATTGACTCATTAATATTTAATTTTTAACATTAACTTGCAGAATTTTGGTAGAACAAAAATTTATTTTTATAGAAAGATTGGGAGTTGTTGGGAATTGTTTTTAAAACTGACTCCAGATACCGATTCCTTCCAAAGTATTCGACTCTTGTTACCTTGCTCTCAAATCCATTTCCTAAACTCTAGGAGTAAAAGAATTTTAATTTAAAGCTGAAGATGTTTATTTAATTAGTATGTCAACCACACAATGAGATGATATTTATATTATAATGTTTGCTCGTACTATGTATGGCTTTCTGCTCAAGTTAATATATTTTATATGGTAAAAAATAAGTATAGATTTATAAAAATTTTTGGTATTTTTGCTTACTTCTAATTTGTCCTTTAACAATGGCTTGGTGTTCTAAATTTTAAATTTTACACCAATGGTTTGAGCATTGAATATTTTATTTTTTCAATTACAGAAACTGAACAAGGACCTATGCTATATATTGCTAGACCTATGCTATGCTATATAAAATTAATTTTTTTCTTAAAAATATATTGTTACTAACAGTTCCCTATGGATGTCTCTTACATTAAGGGATTGTACGCGGGCAGAAAATATCTTAAGGACGGCTTTTTTTTAATGCTTTACATTAATGTTATATATTTGTAAGATATTTCTCTGTAAATTTTTATGAAACTCCGTTGTAAATCTATTAAGAAGTCCCGTTGTAAGCATATTGAAAGGAAGTTGAAAAACTGCAAACAAGCAATGCAACTACCCCTGCGAGACATTCTGCCTCAACGTCGACTGATTTTGTCTGTTTTTAAAGCAGTTATAGTAGTACAAGCCATTAATGGAGATCAAACAGCTGGCTATTTAATATAGCATGTATTACACATTCTGTGTGCGATCTGAAAATCAAATTTGATTTCTTTCAATAGAAGATAAATAATAATACATTCTCCAAAATGTACATAAAAATTGAATAAAAAGATATTAAACTATATTATTTTTTGCGGAGTCAATTTATTAGTTATATGGCGTCTCTTCTAGTTTATTACTAGAACTACAAAAAAAAAAATCCTCTTTTTTAAACTAAAAAACAACTATCCTCTTACTTGACTTGAATAAAAGATAAAAAAAAAAAAGTCTTATACTTCTAAACATGCTTTGAAATTCAATTTCGATTCCTACTGCTTACACCTTACTGATGCAATAATTCTTGTATGGATCGTTTTATTGATAGATTTATTATATTTTTATTCGTATTTTCTAAATTTTTTTCTCGCTTTTCACAAGCAACCGATAGGCAATTTAAACAACTGTTTGCCAGAAATAGCAAAGAAATAATGCCAGACTAGACCACTAAAAGTAGTGATGCCTGCATTGCTAGTAAAAGTTAGAAATCACCATGGGACAATAGATGATCCGGAAAGAAGTCTCTCGTAGGTTTTACTGAAGGGATAGTAAAGTAGTTTCTTCCAAAAGAGATCTTTGAACGTGATGGCTTACGTTTTTCAAAGAATTTTGCTATTCTCTGCAGTAACCTTAGTATTGTATATTTGTCGACTATATATATATTACGCTATAACTAGTACTTGTTTAACTATTTTTTCGAATAGTTGACCATTTTCCTTTTATAACATCTAATTTATAATTAAATATTTTTCTACATTTTCATTATTTAATTTTCATTCCGAAGAAACTCCTGTAAAAATACAAAGTATGATCACGATTTATGCATAAGGTGAGATAGTCCTCACTTTGAGCTAGAAGAAGATCATGCTAAATTTCCAGCAATTATAATTGGGGTAATTTTCTCAAAATTGTGCTGATAAAAAGTGTGTGTTGTGAAGCTCGCTCTATAAGGCAGCCTGGATAATGTTGCATATGCTGCATGCTCGCCGAGTTAAATTGTATTGTCATAAGGCAAAAAATAGACAGCATTCGAAAAAAAAAAAAACTTAAAAAAAAAAAAAAGGAATGTTAAACAATAGAAATTTTCTAATAATTAGGTTTCAAAACTAAATTTTGATTTCATTGTATCGAAATAAATTTTTAAACGCCGCCTATCGAAATTTCTGTTCATTTGCACTTGATTCAGTAGATCTACAACAGATTCAATGTTATCCAAGGCGAACAACGGAATTTCTGTAACTATATTCAATGGCAGCAAGTGGGAAGGCAAGACAGCAGAGGGAGGTACGAATTTCCAGATGTCATCATAGGAAGTACTTGTTCAATGGTGTTGCCAAAATGAACTAATGTACCAAAACCTCCAGTTATAGCTTGGGTAAAGCTAAATCTGCTACATGTTTGTTAGTAAATGAATTATGTAAACGGTCCGGGCTAAACACAACATTTACAGATTAGGCAGAAAATAAATTACCCTGTTTGGAGGTACGGGACATAAAATTAACCAACAGGAGGAAACTAGATTTTTATATGCACATTGTGAAAAGCATAGAGATAGGAATTTTGAAACAAAAAAAATTAACAAAGTTCCCCGTCAAGATAGATTTTGGTAATCTGAGAAACAAAAGCAGGTCAATAATTACAATGAAAGCATGGAAAATGGTTTATGAAAAACTTTATTCATGAATGATTAACAATAATAAAAATAAACAAATAAACCAAAACTACCGTTGATTAACATGAAGCGACACAAGAGGTGAAGAATCTGATGCAAAGCGCTCAAGTCCTGCTGTTATATCTCTGTATACAGTCAATAACGAGACCACACGGTGCAGGTGTGATCAACGACCCATTTGAAAAGGTCTCGTTGGTGTGGGCCCACATTTTCGAGCTACCGACCGGCTAACTGGCCTAGGCCATGTTATAACCGGAATACGAATATATTTTTTAACTAGCATTTCAAATTTGACAGGAAAACGTAACGCTTCAAATTTTTATCGGATACCAATACCGATTTTACTGACGCGTTCACGTAAAAAACTCAGAAATGAGTGGCATAAGGAACTTTTATTAATCAAAAGGAATGCCTCGAACCCAATTGCCCCCTTAACAGTTTGGGAATAGAAGGTAAGAAGAAGTCTGATTGGGCTCTGTGACGCTCTACGTTCATATGAGACCGGGACCTACAGTTTAAAGTGGAATTCGAACCACTACAAACAACTATAGCAGTGCCGGGGTTCGAACCCGATACCTATGGTACCGAGTGCCAGAGCGCTAGCTACTCGGCCATCGGGCATTGTATACTATCATGCAGTAATAACCAATTTTCAATAATTCTTTGATATTAATTATCTGTTAGTGATAAAGTATCATATAAGAATAATGCATTATGTTATTTTGTTTAAGGATTTTGATTTATTTTTACACATAATGGGCTATCGTTTGAGAATAGAAAAATTATTGTCCCAGGGAAGATTAAATATCACTCAGTATGATACACATGTGTATCCTATTGACGTGTAAAAACTTTACCGTGTGTTTGACGCGTAAGCATAAACGTGTTTTATCACCACTTTTCAATTATATTCGTTATGAAAAACAAGTCGCCTTCTGGAGAAAACCCATTTTAAAGGCGGGGCCGTATAACGATCAACACATCCCCGCGTGACCGGCTGTCAACATGTTGAGCACGATTCAGCCATCAATCAAACAAGTGTCTCACTCAACATTAGCACTCAACTCTCTCCTTTTTTAAAAGGCAGGACCGTCATGTACGCACTAGAACATTTGCATAATTCCCCCTGAAGTGGGCGGGAATTTCTTAGTATGCGCGTGACAGCAGTGCCGAAATCGCTTCTTTCTGGGATTTTTTGGTACTTCTTATATTTTATTTTAGTTTTCGGATTTCATATCCCGGTGGTTTCTACGGTCTGTATACGAAACTCTTTTTCATTCCGTTCATTATTTATAATACAATTGAACATTTAATAAAAAAAAACTCATTGATATAATTTTAAAATTAATCCCTGTCTGTTCAAATGTATTATTTGTGAGCGAGTACTTATTTATTATAACTTCAAAAACTGAATGATTATCAATTATATCACGGAATTCAAAATGAATTCCACATGTGCCCTAAAAAATATATATTACTTTTGTATTACTTTGTAATAAAATTACATTTTAGATTAGCGAATGAAAAATTAAAAATTTTCATTAAGAAATAACACAAGTTCTTTACTCATACATGTCGTTAATAATTAAATAATAACAATTGTAGTTTATTATATGAATTTAAACACGTTTACACTTTAATTTTTAATTGATCGAATAAAATCCAAGGATATTCAAACGAAAGAAAACCTTTTTATCCTAATGTTTTTTCAATTAATTATTCTAATTTTAATATTTGTTATTTTTTATTGTATTTATTTAATTTTTTGTTGTTAGTTCTATTAAACCTTTTAGTCGCCACAACAGTTTCATCAATACACAAAGTTTGGAGAACAATGCATTATATTTTTAAATGTTCATTAACAAAAAAAAATCATTTTATATTTATTTAAAATTTTTAATTTGCATTTATTTATTTATTTATATTTTTTATTTAACCTTTTTGTCATTAGTACCATTGAATATTTTTAATCCTCATAATGATTCTTAGAATTTGAACAGCGCTGCATTAAATAAGTAACAAAAACAATGAAATAAAAACTTTTAATATATAACAAAAAAATGCAATTAATTAATTAAAAATTTTATTTTTATCTATCAAATTCCATATATTTATAAAATTAATTTGTTTAACTTGTATATAATTTTCATTAATAATACATTTGTTATAAACCATAAAAGATTATCAAAATTTTGCAATGTTATCAATGCCTAACTATTTCGAGATATGATAATTGAGTCTGAATAATAAATGAGCATTTTTCTTTTAATATTTTTCTAAGCTCAGAATTTCAATTTTTTATTAATATCCTTTCAAAAAAAAAAAAAAAAAACTTTAAAAAACAAAATGAATTATAAAAGGATATCATGGAATCCTATTTATTATTATTAAATAACAAGATACTGCAGCATTTTTGATAGCAAAAAAAGCAAAAAAATAAAAAAAAACTTGAAGAGTTAGAATTCTTATCTTTCCACAAATAGCTTCAATTCATTATATTTTCAATTTACGAACTAATTCAATGAAATTGCAGCATATTCAATAGAATTATTTGTGATGCACTAACTAACAAATCACTTGTTTTGATAACAAAATCCAATTTTTGCAATTTCTGATGCAATATATAAATTTTAACCAAAAATTTCAACTCCGTTTCATTTTTCTATGAAATAAATTTATTTTATTCACCTAGGAAGTAAAAGAAGTAAATACATTTTGTCTTTTCAATTATTTAAAGCGGAGAGAGAATTTATTCTACTGGTAAGAGAATATTTATTCTACTGGTAGAGAATATTTATTCTCGGGTAATTGTCTTGGTCCAGTAAAGTTAGTTGTTCTGTAAGTAGAAACTTATATTTTCTGTTAAAATAAAGTATAAAAGTAAGTAAAAAATGCTTAGCTGTCACATAATTTATTAAGAAAGACAAAATAACACAGTTTGTACATAATACACATTTGATTAAACACACGGGATATATCTTCAAATTACGGTAAACAAGTTCCGTAATCCTTTTCCTTCCAACATCTCAGCAACTCTGTACTGTCAACTCGATCTTCCTAACTCTCATTCTAATCTACCTTCTTGGATGGATGGATATTTAGATTAATGGATTCACCGGCCCTTTACTGGCCACAACTCCTGTAGGATAGGTTGGAGGGTTTTGTGAAAGGCTTTTTTTAACAGACCTGACTTTGAAAGATTATAGTAGATTTTCAAGAAAAATATGACAGTTGCAAGAGGTGTGAAGGCAATGCCATCTTCAAGATTCTAAATTTAATCAATGGGATTCTGGATTTGGTTCAGCTGTATATCATCGCAGATTTTAGGAAACGTATCAATGATACAGTTTAGTTCTTTTAGTAGAAATGGAGTGAAGAACTGAAGAAACAGGAGCTTCAGAGATATGAGATTCTATTGGTTTTTGTCGCTCTACTATCATCTTATGCACACGAGGGCTAACCAGATCGGAACTTAATTTTAAAGTGCATTCTGGACCACTAACAAACATGGCATCCATGGCACTGCCAGGATTCGAACTTGAAGCACCATATGCCAAAGTGCTATTTGGCCATCAAGCCGCTTAGATATAGGAGAAGTGTAAGGATGTGGGGTATTAGCAGTCTTCAAAGTTGCGAGAAAGAACAGTAGGGTTTATGAAATTTTGATGCTGTTGCTGTTGTTTGGCTGGGCTGGTAGTGTGAGATGGCTTGTTCTTTTTTTACTCATAAAATTATGGGTATTGTTTTAGGGAGCAGGATTTTTCGTTTCCTTGACCACTTTCAATTTTGGACCGTTTAACTAGAAATCTATAATTTTTTAAAAAACTTTTCACAAGCTTTTTTTATACATAATATATATTTAAATTTCTTCCTCAAGTTAGTAATTATAAAATTAAAAAATGTAAAAAATTGTTCTAAAAGTTCGTCTGACGATAGCAAAATACAACTTTACTATAAAGTGAAAATGATGATTTTCAAGAAAAAATCTTGTTAACTTCTATAGTTTTTTATTTTATTTTTATATTTTTAAGATTGCATTTGTTCTTACACATAATTTAAAATTTTATGGGCAACATGTTTATCACCCTGCAGATTAAATTTTGAAATAAATTTATTCTTTTAAAATTTTTCTTTCATGTTTTGAGATACAGGTTAAAATAAATTTATTGTAAAAGTGATTTAAATGAAAAAAAAAATGGAAAAAAAAGAAAATATTTATTTAGATTTGTTTCTATAAAAAAAACATTTCGTTCCAGAGCAATAGGGCCATGTTCTCTACAAAGTATGCAATTTTTATTGACTAACATGCCTTTATACGGCGAGGCAGCTGTTATATAATCTCCCTTGTTCCTTGTTTTCTCTCCACGGGATGCCTACCCGATTGATCCAGCATTTCCAAGAAAATGTCTGACGATTTCCCAAGGAATATTCCTCTTTGCGGACATTTTGTATGCTATGCAATCCTCGTGGAATGCAAGCTTCACGGCCAACATGAAGCCGATTTTACAGACAGAAATATATCAATGCGGATTATTGATGAATTTAGTACATTATTTCTTAATAAATGTATTTGTTTTGTTATTTTTCAAAATGGTGTATTGGAGGCAATAAATTTTAACATTTTCATCATGAACATATATTAGTTTTCCAAAATTTAGCAAATCTGCTTGTTTCTATTTGTATAAAATTCAGTTTCCTATTCAATTTCTTGAATAAATCTTATTTGCATAGATTTTTTTCTTTATTCTAAATCAGTATTTGAAATTATTTTTTTGCACATTCAGATAGCATCGCCAAAACTGATATCAACATTAAAAAGAATATTAAATAAATGCGAGCTACTTATCTAAAAAGGATGCACATTTCAGTGTATTAAAAAATAATGCACTTTTATATCAAATCATATGTTCTGATAATGAGACACTTAATATAAGAAAAAGTATGCATTAAAATTAAAATATAAAATTAATGTATTAAATGAAGTAATCTAAATTAGTCATTATCAGTTAAACTAATTATTAATAAAATTAAAATTCTATGCAATTAACGGTTTTTAATTAATTGAATGAAATTATATCTTTAGTGAAAATGTATGTAATTTTAAATTGATTTGTTAATTAACCAGATATTTTCGTGCTTCTTACTATTAAACATCAAAATCAGATTTTTAAATGTTTTAAATGTTTATATTAGTTAGTTACCATTGTATCTATTTTTGATTAATCACCTATATGTCCTGCTAATTATCTATTTGTTCCACTGTAAATAAGTTCCTTTGCAGTAAGAAAATACATATGTAAAATTAATTTCCTTTTTGGAAGTAATAGAAAATAAAAAAACCCAATTTTTTTTTCTTGCAAATAATGACAAAAAAAAATGCAATATTTGGCAATTTTTTTTAAAAATATTTATATTTATTTCAAATCATCAGTTGTATGTATAATGTTTGTTTAAATATTTTGTCCATTTTTTACTACAATGCAGGTGAAACAATGGCTGATAGATGCTTCTTTTAAATTTTCCATGGTATTTTGTAAAAGTATCATTCAGATATAATACTAGATGAAATATAAATGGAATAATTTGTTTAATAAAATATAATGTTAAAAATATTACGAAATGAAAAAAAGTAATTAAAAAATTAAAATGTTAACTAAATCAGTAATTATCACTTCCATTAATGGATGGTCTGATTTGTTTAATATTCTTTTTAACAGATTTTGTTTTCTAATTAGAATAATTACCGACCATTTTCCATATATGTCATAAGCTGTCAAAATTTTATTTACCTTTAAACCTAGCGTGTCTGGAAAAGGTATTAACTTAATTTTCAGGTACTTAATGTCAATTAAAGAGAAATAAAAGAAATGAAATATTTTGAAACAAAGATTAACAGAATTATAAGGGGGCATATCGTTGAACTCAAAGGCATAAGTAATCTCTCTCAAATGATTTTTAAATAACTATAACAAAAATAAATATTTACAATAATCTGACTGTACTAATGCATTTTGTTAATAAAAGTTTTTATTAGTTAAATTTGAATAAATTGCGTTAAAAAAAAATCAGAAAAATGAAGAGAATCCTTAAAAAATAATAATAATTGCAAATTCCAAATCACTTTCTTCAAAAAATTCGAAGTATTTTTCAAAGTTCAGATGTCAAGTGTATTCCAAAATAAATTTTACCAATTAAGGAAAACGATTTAAGTTTTCATAATGACGTATCATTACTACCAATAATTAAAGAGAAAAAAAGTTCAAAGTCTTTAAAAATAATCTTTTGTAAAATGCTATTTATCTTCACGAAACTCTTTCATTTTTTTCTCAAAATGGTGCCTTTTTAAAACCATTTTCTGTGAAAGGTTCGCGAAGCATGTAAAGGTTCTCGTAATTATACTTTTTATCTTTATTCTTTTACAACTGCAATGATTGGTTCAGTATTTAGTATGGTAACTTGTGATTGAAATCTGATGATTATTTTTTTTTGATCTTATATTATATTTGAAAAATATTGAAATTGAGTTTAAAAAAATTAAAATTATCATGGTGACATTCATAGTATTATTTTTATTTAAAGTTGAATCAAAATGAAATATTTAGAATATTACATGTCTTATTTTATCAATGTTTGTGTTTATAGAACAACTACTTTTGTTTAATTGTTGAATTTGCTATAAAAACTCTATATTAGTAAATGATTTCGTATAAGGGCAAAATGAAGGAACCTTCAACAAAACATATGCAAGAGTAAAAATGATGGAAGTAATATCGTTTTCTAAAAAGTCTGAAATATGCTGATTTTTAAACAG
The DNA here is from genome assembly GCA_021605095.1 of Caerostris extrusa. Taxonomy (NCBI): domain Eukaryota; kingdom Metazoa; phylum Arthropoda; class Arachnida; order Araneae; family Araneidae; genus Caerostris; species Caerostris extrusa. The sequence goes on from BPLR01014065.1 coordinate 58,353, forward strand.
AAAGAAAAAAAGAAATTTTTTTCGATTTTCCATATATATATATATATATATATATATATATGGAAAAATAACAAAAAAATATTATATGTATATATATATAATATTTTTTTTTGTTATTTTTAATTGTAGAATTATAGTTATTTAGCAATGGCATTATGAGGAGAGAAGAACATATTGGAGATTTTAACTGATTTTATAAATGAAAAACCAAAATTCACTACGATATTTTTTAAAATTTTAATGTAACCTTCAGATTTCCTTCTAAAAATTATTTTAAAAACACAAAGTTCTTAAAATAGAGTCCCACGTGCAGATTCTATGTTACCAACCAATTTAATACAAATAAAATTATAATGATATATTTTTAAATATAATCCTAATTTTTTAGAATTTTTCATATAAAATTTATTTTTTAAAAACTAAATTTGTACAAACTAATTTTATCGTTAAATTGACGTATAAGTTTGATAATTTTTTGACAGTTTTTCACGTTTGACATTTCCATAATAAGAATAGTTTCCATAATATATTTTATGAATTAAATTGTCAGCTTCGTAACTACCAGACTGCTTTTAGTTTTGTTAATCTTGTTCATATTTTTTTAACTTGATCAATGCACTTCGAAGGAATAACTTAAAGGGATGATTAACTTTAATTGATGATCTATAGTATAATCCTTAGGGATTTTTGAAATGTCATGAAATGCCTTAAAATCATCCTCACCAATATATTTTAGAAGTTTCGGATCTCTCAAAATTCTAAGCATTCTCACCACTTTCATTTGACTAGAATAACCATTGTAGTTCAATTAAATATAGGTTTATGTTTAATTAATCGAATCGTATAATCTGGTACAAATTTGGCACCTTTATTTAAACAAAAGATATAATAACATTTATGATTGGAGGTTTTACAACAACCAGATAAATACAAGTATAAGCTTTCTATTTATTTTTAGTTCCAGTTTCAACAGTTAAAAAATTGCAGTTAGAGATCATACTTAATGATGGAAATACTTAATGATGTATTCGTCTTCATTCCCAGACAATGCCAGTAGGGCTGATATCCCGTCTGGACCGTCTAGAAGTTAAATTTCTTTTCATCGGAAAATATCACAGAAGTCCATTCTGTAGTCAGAACATGTACTCCTTAGCCCACGCTAAACGGTTATCAATGTGAGCTTGTGTCCACTTAGGATGATGTTTCCGTTTTTGAAAATGAATTTTTTAGATCTTTTAATATAGTTGTAAACTGTTTGTTTTCGTCCCATTATTAAGTCCTGCTTGATTTCTTACCTTTGAAACACTTCCTTTGTTCTTCTTAAGCACACAAACAAGTTTTCTTTCATTACGTGGTGTTAACTTTTCGATCTACCAGTCTTCTTTTTCTTTCCATTTTTATAAGGATTTCTGATAAAAGTTTGAAACTGCATTGGGGCTCACCTGCAACAATCAGCAATCTCTCTGACACCTTTTACCATCATTTTGATATGCGGAAATTTGACCTTTTGAAAATCGTTCAAAGCTATTCCTTTATGCATTTCTGAGAATGGAGAAATAGCTTAACTTTTAAACAACTTAGATTTTTGTTGACAGAAAATGATAAAACAAAGTACAAAATCACTATTTAATAAAGAACAACTCACTAAATTAAATATATTAGCAAAAGTGTCCTTCTACTTTTTACGCATCGGAAATTATACATACTAATTTTATCATTAATATTAGTGGTAGATGTTTAATTTTTACCTAAAAAATGAAAAAAAGGGTCATAAACTAAATCTGCATAAATATCTGGTAGTTAGGAGAAAAAAAAGAGGCATTAATTGGCAAAAAAACACTGTCCTTCTTTTTTTACCCATTGTATCTTGTTTGAATAATATTTCAGTAAAATTTTCAATGATAATGTACAATTTAAAATAGAAACATATTTATTAATGCTAATAGTAAATAATCAATACATAAAGTTAAAAAATATGTAGAATTTCGAAAAAGGAAAATAAGAAAATAAAGAAATTAAAAAAAAAGAAATTTAAGTTGCCAATTTCTAAAAGGATTCAATAACTGAACAGCTCGTCTCGGAACACCAGAACTGGTCTTGGCTAATCAGGATCAGTGCTGGTGTCCTGAAACAACCGATGCACCATGATGAGAAATTGATATATCCTTAAATACAAAAGTAATACATTAATTTATTTGTGATAGCCAGTCAGGAATGGAAAGCGATATAATATAGAAGTATTTCTTCAGAAACAGTTGATGGCATAATTTGTACGGTATTAACGATTTCTGAGACAGTGCTTAGACGGGCTCGTCCTCTTTTGAAATATTATTGGGAAACTGTAGTAAAATATTTGTGAAACAGTAGATTTTCTTCTATTTCTTGTTTCTCTGGAAATTTTCACTCAATGAAGGGGCAAATTTTAAATTTAGGATTGTATCATATGTTTAGAAATTGTGTTAGATTTTACTTCTTCTGTACTTCCTCTGTTTCTTTGGAGTTTCTGTTTTTAGTCATTTAACAAATGGTTGTAACGTCACATTTTCAAATTTATGTTTCTTATATTTTTCATTTGTGCATCTGAGAGTTGCTTAGACATTTTAAAACTAGAACTAAACAAATGTAGTATTATTAACATGTTGCCTGCACGAGTTTAAATCTTTTATATGTTTTTATGTTTTATGTGTAATATATAAATACTATTATGTATAGAGCGAATGCAAGACACGTTACGAAATGTCATCTGTTTGGATGTCCTCATACCCCGTGTTCTCAAATTTTTTTCTAATCAAACATTTTACTGAAAATAACAAAAATTTAGAAATTCGTTGAGTTTGAAATTAAATATTTAAATTTTAGTATGACATTCAAATGGTACATTAAGAAGTGTAAAATAAAATAGTATACAAGTATATAATAGTATACAAGTGCATAAAAAGCTTAACATTGCAAATCATTTAACTATACGAATACAAATTTACCTACAGAAATACCACTATTTTTAATTTTTCATAATAATTTTTAAAATTTACAAAACCCCAGAATAACAAAATAGACAAAGTTATTCAAACACGTTCTTGACGTGTCTCTGTTAATGATATCTTTGAAATGTTGAAAAATTAATCATTATTTGAAATCTTACCTGCCTTTCACGAAAACATATGGGGGAAAACACAATTATAGTGACAACGCTACTGAGGTCACACTGTAATCTAGCTTACGTTAGTCAATTTAACATACATAAGTTGACAGCATCAGTCAGCTCTGCCATTCATTGGAATGTTCATGTCGGTGAGCAGAGATATCTAGGGTCTCTGTAAGATAAAAAAACCTAAATGGCAAATCAAGTCGTAGAAAGAATGAAAAATGTAAAAATATATTTTTTTGTGAACAGGATTTTTGTCCCCCTCCGTTCCAAATGGGCCCTGTTCGGGTGTATTTATTATACCTATCTAGTTATGGCACTGAACAACCACTACAGTTATTTTGTAAAACATTAAGACAATGCCAAATATTCAATAATCTTGAATATTACTATTCGCACAAGAACGCATATTAGGAACTTTTATGCCTATTTGCCCTTTTCTCAAGGCCTTTTACGACAAGATTGCTTAGGTAATGTAGAATTCATCAGAAAACCAAAATTTTCAAAAATAAAAATTTAAAAAATAAGAAAAAAAAAGAATTAAACTTTTTAACACTAAAATCAAACAGAAACAATAACAAAAGCTTTAGGGTGAGTTTTCAAATCATTCTTAGTGCTGCAAAATTAAAATAAATTATAAGGTTTTATTATAAACGAAAAAAAAAGAAAGGAATTTCATTGAAAATTAAAGTGAAATTAAACCATGAGAGTGGTAGGGTCCATTCCAAAGCTGAATTCGCTTTACATTTTTTAAAATCTCTTTTGAAGTTTTTGGCGGAGTGTCAACATCTTAGCATGAAAATATTCTGAATAAACTATAACAGGACTTATATATATATTCAAAAAATCGAAAATTTATTATTTTAATGCATGACCACTTTAAATATTTCTATATTAATTAACTTTCTTATGTGTTATACAAGAAAACGAAATCGGACATCATCTTTGTAAACTATCCGATGCACAGGATGTAAAGGTCTTGTAAGATTACTATTCGTTTTTTTTTAGATAACTTTAATTAATAAAAATCGAATCTTTAACCTCTTTCACCTGAGAGAAATTAACAGTCCCTAAATCCAGAGTTATGGAAATAATTATTGTAATGTTCAAAAAAGAATATATACTTTTAAAACTATGTCTGCTTTATAATCGATTTGAAATTAGAAAAGTCTTTCTATTTGCCATCACATTTAAGGAAGACTGACTGATTTTGAAAATACAAATTATTTTCTTTTTTATGTTCGTCATTTTCATGAATGATTACCACAATTTTTATGAGTTGAGTTACATTTCCATTTACATTTCCTATGTTCAAAAGCAAAAAAATCATCACGGATTCTTATCCATTAAAAAAGAAACCGACCATCACAAAAGGGTTCAAAAGCGATTCGATGAAGCGAATGGAAGATATTTCATTAAAAATTTTCTCTGTCAAAGCAGCGCGCCATTAAATGAGATTCTCGATACGTCAAAACTTTTGTCAAAACTTTTTCAATTTTGCCTCTCTTCTGGAGTCTGAAATTTTAATCTACTTGAGACACTGTTATAAATAGAAACGCATCGGGAAAGCAGACGGGTGACGCCCAGAGATGGGTGTTCTTTTGTGTGTTATGGATTGTAAAGGAAAGTTCTTTTTAGTAAGAATTTTTATTTATGTTTTCCTTTACTTTTATTGCAATTTGCTCCATTATCCAGTTTATCGATAACACCTTTCACAATTTCAATTTTTGAGTGGCAATGCATTTGTACGACATTTTGAGAATACTGTCGTGACAATATGCGTGTCAATTTATATTTATAAATATTTTTGTTAGAGTAAAATGATTTGTAATCATTATATAATTCATGTGTTTGCGGTGGTATAATTTATAAATGTCTTTTGGAATGGAGAGTATTTGAGGATCTCTATCTTTTACCGGATGTGAGGAGAGAGCCGCCAGTTTCGAGGGAAACAGGTCCTACTGCAACTGCTAATGTAAATGACAGCTTTGTGCAGAGTTTTAATTGACGGTAACTTGCGAAAATTCAAAACGCAGATTGTCAAGAGCAAAAAGTTTATTAAGACAGTTGGGACTTACGAAGTTATTTGTGTTCGCGTATATATTGAAAGGGTGTCTTTTCTGGACGGAAAAAAGATTGCTTTGGTGGTGGGTAGGATGATAAACACTCATGCTTTGGAAAAAATGCAGTCTGTGCGGGTTAAATTGACTTTTAACTTACAAAAAGAACTAGTCGCCTCTTCGAACTGATTTAGTGTCGGCATTCAACCCCACCAATGGAAGGGCTTGTGGGCCCAGTGAATGCTTTTAAAAGGAAAATTCGACCAATAATGAATGAAGGGCGTGTGAACTGGAAAAACATAGAAAACCTCATGAAGAACATCGAGGAGAGGGGAGATGAAAAAACTGAGAGAGAGAGAGAGAGGAGAAAGCGGTCGCGATGCATAGCGAAAGAGAGAGTGAGCTGTCACTGTGATGGTCTATTGGAAGCTCCGAAGGAAGAAAGGCATCCAGTCGCAGACCAATTCACAAAGAAATCATGCGAGAATCAATGACCTGTACAAGAGGCTTCCATTCCGCATTGGTAATGCAGGCAATCATAGAAGAGCCCCATTTAAGGTTAACCCCTGTTGCGATGACCTTAGACAAAGGTGCTAAACTTCAATCAAAATGGTGCCCGGTTTCCTTGCGCCCGAAGACAACACAATCATCTGCATATGTAAGTGGCCTTTTCTTAATTAAACTTTATTTGAAAGCCACATTTGGACAGCAGTTGTGGCAAATTCACTAGGAAAAGGTTTGGGCTAGATAACCATAAGCAGCATTATTCTTAGTTGTAAAGATTCAAATTATTTTTATTATTGCAGTATTATGTATAAAGGTTCAGGTATTTGATTAATGCTTTGTAGTTGTCACTTTATCTAACATAATATTAATTGTATGACGTATTTAGATGTTTAAATTGGAAATATTAATACATACATACTATATATTTTAAAATTTACATTTGAATTATGAAATAATTCAAATTTGTATATATATATGTTAACTTCTGCAACATTTATAAGTCACTGAAGTCTTACGAACCTGTTATATTATATGGGGTAAGAGTAATTGTGAATTATGAATTATATTATGGTAAGGGATATATATTGCGATATTTTTTTGTGTTTATTGAGTGTTTAGGGAGTCGTATTCTGTCTTGGTACTAGTTATCATTTGTTGGGGATTTTAGTTTATAGTCTAAAACACCACCACATTGTTTATAAGAATATCTATCGTAATATTTTTATAAAATTATTAATAATTCGCATAAAATTGAAAGTTAATTTTTATCAGCATGGAAAAAAAATAAATTCTGCACTTTATGGGTTTTTTTTTTTTGTTTGTTTGTTTTGTTTTCGTTTTTAATACAGTTATGTCCGTTGTTCTGTGTTATTCATTTGTAACATAATTATTATTTACATAATTGTTCATTTGTTACATAATTAAGTGGAAGAATATTTTGTATTCTTATCAGAAATTTTCTCATAAAATTTTTAATAATTTTATCTATAATTAAATATGCGACTCGAAAAAAAAAAAACTCAAGTTGTTGTTGGTAAATATTTCAAAAACAAGATTAACCCACTTTTACCATTTAAAAGAAGGTACCTCCATGTATATGTACTAAAGAACATACAAGTTAAAAAGTTTCATTGGTCGGAATTTTATAACGAGTACCAGAAAATTTATATACAATTATGAAAAATAAAAATTTTCCTCTAAATTTGAATGGAATTTTTCGATTCAGTTTATATTTTCTTATTTTTATTTATATGCTATCAAAAATATTTCGCATTCTTGAGTTTAGCATCTTTTTTGTCTGATACAGTTTAATTACATGATGTTTTTTTTTTTAATTTTCACTTAAAATTTAAAAGCAACAAAATAAATTATAAAGAATTCCGAACTGCTTTTATTTTAAATACCAAATATCTTTACCCAAACTTTTCTTTCAAAAAATTTTAGTTGCTTGAAGAATTTCTCTTGGCTTCTTAAAAATTCATGAATAAAATTCTGCCATGAAGAAATATTTTCCTTAAATTTCCTTCTTATCACCAAGCAACTGGCAACTATATTCCAGAAAAAAATGTTAAAAGATGGTGTAAAAAAATATAATATTTTTAAATTTTAATAAATATAGTCTGTGTTTGTTGAAAAGAACTTATTTCTATAAAATGTTGTTTGTTTTATATGTAAATAATTTGTTCTATCAGAACAGTTTTTTTATTGATGAGAAACAGTTTAAAAAATAGAACGAAATGTTATTCTAGTAAAGAGCGATAAATTACCACAATTAAATGTAAATTTTATTCTAAACTAATTAAACTAACATTTAAGAATACAATCTAATTTAATGGATTATTCAGAAGTATATCATTGCTTTGGATTTAGAAACAAGTTTATTTTTTTTTATAGAAAAAAAAAAAAGCTGAAGTTGAAGTATAAGTGTTGAACACACCGATTAAGAGTTAATATCTATAATAATAATAAACAATTGTATTTATAAAAGTTATATATCATTAGAAAATGAATTGTTAGAATTAATATTGTGAAACTAAAGAGATAAAATAAGGAATACATGACAGAGTTCACAGAATTTCTTGAATGGAAGAATATTTAGATTAATGGACTCACCGGTCCCGTATTGGCTGCATCTCCAGTAGGATAGGTTGAAGGGTTTTGTGAAAAATGTTTAACAGACCTGACTTTGAATGATTATAGTAGATTTTCGAAAAGAATATGATAGTTGCAAGAGATGAGAAGCTTAATAAGAATCGCAGGACGACAATGCCATCATCAAGATTCAAAATTTATCAATTGAATTCTGACTTGTTTTATAGCATCAGTGAATTTAGGAAACGTATCAATGATACATTTTAGTTCTTTCAGAAGAACTGCAGTGATGAGAATCGGAGAAATAGGTACTTCAGAGGTACGAGAAGTTTCAGGTTGTGGAGTATTAGCTGTCTTGACAAACTGCGAGAAATATGCATTGGGGCTTATGAAATTTTGATGCTTTTGAGGTTGTTGGCTGGGTTGGTAAGTCAGCGTCAAGTCTGTTAAGTGTGTAAGCTTTCAAATTCAAGTCTGTTAAAACTCTTTCACTAAATCATCCGACCTATTCTACTTGAACGGTTTGTTCCTTATTATCCATTAAGTTATGGACATAGTTTTGGGGAGGGAGTTTTTCGTTTCTTGACGACTTTCAATGTTGGACCATTTAATTTGAAATCTGTAATTTTTTTTAAATTATTCACGAGCTTCTTTATACATAATAATTATATAAATTTCTTTCACAAACTAATAATTTTATAACTACTTAATGTAAAACTGTTCTGAAAGATCGTCTGGTGATGGCAAAGATAACTTTACTTTAAAGTGAAAATAATAATTTGCAAGAAAAAAATCTTGTGAAATTCTATAGTTTTAATTTTTTATTTATTTTTTATTAAGATGGCGTTTTTATTCTAACACATAATTTGAAATTTTAGCAGTAACTTGTATATCATCGTCACAGCATATTAAGTTTTAAAATTAATTAAATTTTTTTTTAAATTTTCTTTCATATTTTGAAATACAGATTAAAATAAATTTATTTCCAAACTGATACAAATAAAAACAAAATGCTAAAACAGAAAATGTTTAGATTTGCTTTCGGAAAATATTACAACCTCTCCGACAGGTGATAGGGCTATTTTCTCCACAATGTATGCAATTTTGATTGACTAAAATGCATGATATGGCAGGCAGGCAGCTGTTATATAATCTTCTTGTTCCTTGTTTTCTCTCCATGGGATACTTACCTGATTGATCCAGCATTTCCAAGAAAATGTCCTGACGGTTTCCCAAGGAATATTCCTCTTTTGCGGACCTTTTGTCTGCTATGCAATCCTCGTGGGAATGCAAGCTGCAGCCCACATGAAGCCGATTTTTACAATAGCGGTATATCAATAAGGATTATTGATGGATTTAGTACATTGCTCTTAATAAATGTGTTTGTTTTGTTAGAACATGGCTCTTTATTTTGCTAAATGGCATATTGTAGGTATTCAATTTTAGCATTTTCATCATTAATATGTATTAGCTTTCATAGATTCTATTTGTTTGAGATCTATTTGTTCTATTTGTTATCTCTATTTGTTTCCTTATTGGTATAAAATTTCAGTTTCCTATTCAATTTCTTAAATAAATCATCTTCGCATATTTTTTTTCTTTATTCTAAATCAATATTTGAAATTATTTTTGCACCTTCAGATAGCATTTCCGAAATTGATGTGAACATTAAAGAGAATATTAGATAAAGTGCGAGATAGTTATTCTAAAATGATGCACGTTGCAGTGTATGCAAAAAATAACGCACTTTATCCCAAATCGTGTGTCCTGATAATGAGATAGTTTATTTTAAAGGAAAAGTTTTCATTAAAATTAAAATGTAAAACTAATGCTTTAAATGAAGTAATCTAAATTAGTAATTATCAATTAAATTATTTATTAATGAAATTACCAGTTTACGCGATCAACTGCTTTTAAATTAATTGAATGAAATTTTACTTTTAGCGAATAATGTTTGTAGATTAAATTTGATTTGCTAATTAACTAGAATTTTCGGGTTTTTACTATTAATCATAAAAATCAAATTTAAATTGATTTTTGGCAATCGTTTATTTAATAATTAAATAATAATTGATATTAGGTTGCTAATGTATCTATTTTAATTAGTCATCTATAAGTTCTTCTAATTATCTATTTGTTTCCCTGCCTATAAGTTCTTTTGCAACAAGAAAAATATATATGTAAAATCATTTTCACTTTTTGAAAATAATAGAAAATAAAACCTATTTTTTTGCAAATAATGACAAAAATGCAATTTTTTATAATTTTTAAAAAATATTTATTTTTATTTACGTATTCAAATCGCAAGCTGTATAATATTTCTTAGAATATTTTGTCTATTTTTATTACAATACATTTGAAACAATGGTTGATAGAGGCTTCTTTAAATATTCCATGGCACTTTGTAAAAAGAATCATTCAGATATAATATTCGATAATATCTAAATGGAATGAAGCGTTTATAAAAATATTGTGAAATGAAAAAATAAATAAATAAATAAAGTAAAACTCTATTAACTATATCAGCAATTATCACTTCCCTTAATGGATGGTCTGATTTGTTTAATATTCTTTTTAACAAATTTTTGCTTCTAATAAAAATAATTACCGACCATTTTACATATATGTCATAAGCTGTCAAAATTTTATTTACCTTTTAAACCTAGCGTGTCTTTAAAAGGTATTAACTTATTTTTCAGGTACTTAATGACAATTAAAGAGAAAATGAAATATTTTGAAACAAAGATTAACAGAATAATAATGGCATATCGTCAAATTCAAAGACATAAGTAATCCCTTTCAAATGATTTTTGAATGACTAAAACAAAAATTAACATTTACAATAACCTGGCTCTACTAATGCATTTTGTTAAGAGAAAAAAATTGTATTAGTTAAATTTGAATAAATTGCATTAAAAAGTCAATGTAAAAGGAAAAGAATCATTATTTAAAAAATAATAATAATTGCAAATTCCAAATTACTTTTGTTCAAAAATTCAAAGTATTTTTCAAAGTTCACATGTCAAGTGCATTCTAAAAATAAATTTTACCAATTAAGGAAAATGATTTAAGTTTCCGTAATATCATATCGTTGCTACCAATAATTAAAGAGAAAAAGTTCAAAGTCTTTAAAAATAATCGTTGTAAATGCTATTTATCTTGACGAAGTTCTTTCATTTTTTCTCAAAAAAGTGCCCCTTTTAAAGCCATTTTTTGTGAATGCTTCGCGAAGCGTGTAAGGCTTCCGTAATTCTTCTTTGGTCTTTATTCTTTGGCAACAGCAAATAATCGTTCAGTATTTAGTATGGTGACTTGTGATTGAAAAGTCAAATAATTATTTTTTATCTTATATTTTTTTTGAAAAATATTGAAATTGATTTTTTGAAATATTAAAGTTATCATGGTGACATTAATAGCATTTTTTAAATTTAAAGTTGAATAAAAATTAAATATTTATAATTTTATATGTCTCATTTTATCAATGTTTGTGTTTATAGAGAAACCACTTTTGCTTATTTAAATGTTGATTTCACTATAAATACCCTACATTAGTAAATAATTTCGGATAAGGGCAAAATAGAAGAGACTTTAACATCATATACAAGAAAAAAATGAATGAACTACTACATTTTTCTTAAGAGTCTCAAGTATGTTGAGAGATGAGAAAATAATTGTTTTTTTATTTTCGGTATTTTTTTTGTTCTCTTAATGCTAGAATTATAGCTTTTGGGAAGGATTTTATAAGAAGTACAATATAGTGGTTATTTTAATAGATTTTATAAAAATTGAAAACCAAAGTATAAAAATTCACTATGAATTTTTTTTTTTTATTTAATGTTCTTCATTGGGCGTCAGATTTCATTCACAAAAATTTTCTTAGAAGCACAAACAGAGTCGCAAAGAGCAGATACCACCAGATGCAGTTAAGAATGATATCTAACTGCAACTTAACGTAACTGTTGAAACTGAATTTGAAATTAAAACGAATGGAACGATTTTTATTTACACAGCTATTCGTCCTGCTCTAACTCTAAATGTTATGCAAGCTTTTGTTTAAATTGTGCTAAGTGATATTGTGGCAATAGTTAATAAGTTGTAGTTAGAGATACTACTCCGTCTATTTCGTAGTTGAAGCATTCTTAATAGTTACTTGTTCCACAATGAACGGTGGCTATCAATCTTGTCCAATCATATATTGTTTGAGTAACATTTCAATTTTTTCAATGCAATTATATAGTTTGAAAGAGAATAGTAATTATAATAATTAATAATTATAATTGGTAAATAATTAATTTAGGGCATTTATGAATTGAACTTTACAATGAATTATAAAATCTAACTTAATTAACATTCATGAGCTTTGGGTTAACAACTATATTTGAAGAGGCCTTGAAACCACTTCGTATCTGAATTATCTCTAATTCTTTTTCTTAACTTAGTTGCATTTATGTTTTTTAACATTTCTGAAGCTTCGCATTCTTGTCATCGATGTTAATATATTACCAGCCTATGCACCATTATAGGGATCGGGTGGTGATTCAGAATTTCATATCGTTTCCAACAATGCCGTTTAACACAATTTAAACAAAAGCTTTGATAACTTTCAGGATTGAGGTAGTACAACTGTCGCATGTATAAGTGTTCCATTTGTTATAGTTTCAGTTTCAACAGTTAAAAAGTAGCAGTTAGAGATCATTCTTAATGTTGGCAATTGAGGCCTCCTTAATGGTTGCTTTTTCCGCAATCTGCTCCCCATGAACGGTTACGTTTCTCATATCTTATTTGAATAATATTTCAATAACATTTTCCAATAATAATATTCAGTTTAAAAGAGAAAAATATTTATTAATGCTAAATAGTAAATAATCAATACAAAAAGTTCAGAAAATTATAGGATGTCAAAAAAAAAAAAAAAAAGAAAGCAAGAAAATAAAGAAACTAAAAAGGAAAAGAAATTTAAGTTGTATAATCCATTTCTAAAGTATACAATAGCTGAACAGCTTGTCTTAGAACATCAGCACTAGTCTTGGCTAATCAGGATCAGTGTGCTGGTGTCCTGAAACAACCGATGTACCATGATGGGAAATTGATATATACTTAAATACTAAAGGAATATATTAATTTATTTGTGATAGTCAGCAGGAATGGAAATCATTATAATATAGAAGTATTTCTTCAGAAACAGTTGAGGGCATAATTTGTGGTATTAACGATTTCTGAGACAGTGCTTAGACGGGCTCTTCCTCTTTTGAAATATTATTGGGAAACTGTAGTAAAATATTTGTGAAACAGTAGATTTTTTTCTAGTGCTTGTTTCTCTGGAAATTTTCACTCAATGGAGAGGCAGATTTTTAATTTGGTATTGTATCATATATTTAGAAATTCGTATTAGATTTTACCTCTTCTGCACTTCCTCTATCACTTTGGTGTTTCTGTTCTTGGCCAATTACTAAATGGTTGCAATAACGCATTTTTCTAATATTTGTTTCGTGAAATTTTTCATTTGAGCAACTGAGAGTTGCTTAGACATTTAAACTAGAACTAAACAAATGTATTATTATTAACATGTTGCATGTACTAGTTTAAAACTTTTATAAGATACTGTACATTAACTATTATATATATTATGCAAGCACGTTACGAAATGTAATCTGTTTGGATGCCCTCGTATCCCGAGTTCTCATATTTTTTACTAATCAAACATTTTACAGAAAATAACAAAAATTTAGAAATTCGTTCAATATTAAATTAAATATTTAGCTTTTACTGTAGCATTCAAATGGTACATTAAGAAGTAAAAAACGAAGTAGTATGCATGTGCATAAGAGCTTAACATTGAAAATCATTTCACTATACGTATACAAATTTACCAACAAGAAATAACAAAGCCCCAACATAACAATATCAACAGGGTTATCCAAGCACGTTTGTCACATGTCTGTAATGAAATCCTCGAAATATTTCAATAATCTACAATGCTAATATAATCTTAATATTATATTTAGCATTCTTACTTGTTTTCACAAATAAATATGGGCGAAAACCCTATTATAGTAACAACTTTACTATGCAAAGTGAGCAATGCAAAGTGAGTAACGTCTGTGCAGCGCTTGCCTTAAGACATCCATGACCAAGTTGTCTAAGTGTTTGCCAGCTGCATTAGAACAAAAAAAATAATAAAAACCATCATAAACAATAACAGAAAGTGTTAGGCTGAGTTGTTCAAATTCTTCTCAATGCTGCACAATTAAAACAAATCATAAGGTTTTGTTGAAAACAAAAATAATTTTATAGAAAATGAAAGTGAAATTAAACATTGGATGTGGTAGTGACCATTCTAATGCTGAATTTGCTTTTACATTTATTTGTAAATATCTTTTGAAGTTTTTCACGGACTGTCAACACCTTAGTATTAAAATCTTCAGAATAAACTAGAGCATAACCCCTCCCCCCACACATATATATATACATATACATACATCCTTAAGTCTTTCTATATTAACTAATTTTCTTATGTCTTGTACGAGAAAAAAATAGGACACGACGTATTTTGTAAACGCTCCAAAACACAGGATGCAAAAGATCTTGTAAGATTACTATTTGTTTTTATAGGTATCTTCAACTAAGTGAATGAAAATCGAATCTGTAACCTTGTCCTATTGAGAGAAATCAACAGTCCCTAAGGCCATAGTTATGGAAATAATTACTGTAATGTAAAACAAAAAAATATTATACTTTTAAAAATATGACTGTTTTTATAATGCATATAAAATAGGAAAACATCTTGTTATTTGCCAACACATTTAATGAAGACTGACTGATTTCAAAAATATAAATTATTTTCTTTTTTTCATCATTTTAATGAATGATTACGGCAATTTTTATGAGTTGAATTACATTTCTTACGTTCAAAAAAAAAAGAGTTATCAGGGATTTTTATCCATAAAAAAAAAGAAAAAGCCGACCATCACAAAAGTGTTCAAAGAGAATCGACGAAGGGAATGGAAGAGATTTCATGAAAAATTTTCTCTGTCCGAGCAGCGTGCCATTAAATGAGATTCTCGATACGCGCAAAAGGAAATCTTGTCAATACCTTTTTCAATTTTGCCTCTCTGCTGAAGAGACTGAAATTTTAATCTACTTGAGGTGCTGTTATAAATAGAAACGCATCGGGAAAGCAGACGGGTGACGCCCAGAGATGTTTGCTCTTTTGTGTGTTATGGATTGTAAAGGAAAGTTCCTTTTCAGTAAGGAAAAGAAATTCATTTTTTTATGTTGTCCCTTAACTTTTACTGCAATTTGCTTCATTAACCAGTTTATCGATAACACCTTTCACAACTGCTATTTTTGGAGTGGCAATGCATTTGTTTTCTTAAGCTATTTTGTGAATACTGTCGTGACGATATGCATGTTAATATAAAATTATAAATATTGTTATTAGAGTAAAATTGTTTGCAATCAATGTATAATTCATGTGTTGGAATGATGTGTATATGAGCCCTGCATTATCTCTAGCCCTTACCATATGTGAATATGATCTGACCAAAGGATTACCAGTTCCGGGGAATACAGTTCGTCGCAACTGCGAATGTAAATTGTATCTTTGTGCGAGTTTTAGTTGGCTGGATCTTGCGAAAATTCAAAGCGCAAGTTGTTAAGAGCAAAAAGCTTACTAAGATAGTTGGGACTTTTGAAGTTGTCTGTGTTCTAGTATATATTGATAGTGTATCTCTATGAAAAAAAGCCAGAGATGTCATTTAAAAGGAAAATTGGGCCAATAATGAATGAAGGGCGTAGGAACTGGAAATACATTAAAAAAACTCCAGAAGACATAGGGGAGAAAGGAGTTTGGAGGAGAAATAAAATAGAGAGAGAGAGGTCAATAAGCACAGCAGAAGAGAGAGAGGGAGAACTGTCTCCGTGATGGTGTGCTGGAAGCTCCGAAGGAAGAAATGTACCCAGTCGCTGACATTTGTACAAAGAATTCATGCGAGAATCAATGACCACTACTTCCGGCATTAATAATTTGGATACTGAAAGAAAGCCCGCTTTGCGATTACCCCTCCGTGACGACCTTAGACACTGCACAAAGACAGACAAAGATGCTAAACTTCAATCAAAATGGTGCCCGATTCCCCTTGCACCCGAAGAAAACACGATCATCTGCATATGTAAGTGGCCTTTATATTAATTGAACTTAATTTGGAAGCCCTACTTGGATAGCAGTTGTGGCAAATTCACTGAGAAAGGGTGTGTTGACATTGAGCAGCATTATTCTTAGATGTTAAGACTCATATTTTTTTATTACTGCAGTGTTATGTATAATGTCATAACACAATGTCACTTGTTCTAGCATAATGTACTTTAGAATATGTAATATACATCTTTAATTTACCGACCTAGTATAATATATTTAAAGCTTTAGCATATACATAGCATAATTAGAACAATAATAAAAGTATAGTATAATATACATAGTATAATTAGTACTGTAATATATTATAGTATAGTCTACTTTATAAGAGACAATTCATAGATGATATTTTTGTAAACTAATGAAAATGGTTTCCATTTAAAAAAAAGAATTATGGGAAAGGCCAGTGTTATCAAAAAGTATAAAATTATGGATCGTGAATATTTATGAATTCATGTGATGGCGAATTCCTTGATTTGGAAAATCCGAAATAATCAATTGCTATTTTTTTCCATCTTGTTTGAAAAAAAAATTACAACATACTAAATCTTATTTATAAACCACATGTTTTACCATAAAGAAGAATGAAGATTATTTAAGATTTTTGTGAGATACATTTCTATTTATACTCTAATGTATACTAAAGTATAAAATTATTATTCTGATACATAATTGAATATACATGAAAGTTATTGTTATTAGTTGTGTTAATATGTTGTCCTCAAAATAACCTTCAATTTGTAGGAAAAATTTCTATTCATAATAATAATATGCCTTTAAAAGTTAATAAGAATCTAAAACATATGTTAAAAATCATTTTTAAAAATTATTTGCAAACTTCTCAAAAAAGATGAAACAAGTTAAATAATTTTTATAAATAATTAAGTTAAAGAGATGAAACAAGTTAAATAAAATATCTGTAATGAAATATGCTAAAAAAACTCTAGTAGTTGTAACTAATACTTCAAAAACACGTTTAACACAATTTCACAATTTAAAAGAAGGTACAGCTATGTATTTATACTAAAAAACATACAAGTTAAAAAGTTTCAAGGGTCGGAATTTTATAACAAGAATTAGAAAATTTACATGCAGTTATTAAAAAATAAAAATTTTCCTGCAAATATTTTCCTCTAAATTTGAGAGAAATTTTTCTTTTCAGTTTACATTTTTCTATTTTCATTTGTGTTCTATCAAAAAATATTTCGCGGTCTTCAATTTAGCATTTTTTTCTTGTCTGATGCAATTTAATTACATGAAGTATTTTTTCTTTTAAATTTTCACTTAAAATTTAAAAGCAACAAAATAAATTATAAAGAATTCCAAACTGCTTTTATTTTAAATACTAACTATCTTTACCCAAACTTTTCTTTAAAAAAATTTTTGCTTGAAGAATTTCTCTTGGCTTCTTAAAAATTCAAGAATAAAAAATTCTGTCATGAAGAAATATTTTCCTTAAATTTCCTTCTTATCACCAGGTATAACCTGGCAACTATATTCCAAGAAAAATGCTAAAAGAAGGTGTAAAAAAAAAATATAACATTTTAAAATTTAATAAATATAGTCTGTATTTGTTAAAAATATTTGTTTCTGCAAAATGTTGCAGTATTCCACATTTCGTTTTATATGTAAATAATTTGCTGATAATATCAGAACAGGTTTTTATTTATAAAGGAACATTTTAAAAATAAAACGAAATATTGTTCGGTAAACAGCAATAAATAATCTTACAATTCTAACAAATCTTACAATTAATTGTAAACTTTATTTTAAACTAATTAACTAAATGAAAAGCTAATTTAAGAATACAATCTAATTTAATGTATTATTACATTATTATTATCTATTAATGGATTATTATTTTAGAAACAAGTTGATTTTTATAGAAATTAATTGAAGTTAAAGTATAACTGTTGCTCACATCGATTAATAATTATTATCTCTAACAATAATAAACAGCATTTTATAATATATATAATTAAAAAATGAATATTTTAAATTAATATTGTGAAACTAAAGGGATAAGAATATATGACGAAGTTTAATACAGAATAACACAAATTTTGACGATTCTTATCCACAGATTCTTAGATGGTTCACAAATTGTAATTGTAATTTACAAATAATAGATATTTTGTTTTGTTCTAATGCAGCTGGCAAACACTTAGACAGTTGTCTTTAAGGTCTTAAGGCAAGCGCTGCACCGACGTTACTCACTTTATACCACCCAGGAGGTGAATGTAAGGAGGAGTACCAATACCCCCGCAAAGTACTATGATCCTTCTAGACCGGAACCTACGGTTTAAAGTGGATTCTGAACCACTACAAACATCCATGGCACTGCCGGGGTTCGAACCCGAAACCTGTGCAGATAATGGATATAATTTATTATATTAGTGTTAAAAATTTTATGATAAAATATTAAGAAAACAAAAAGTTGCTTTTTATGTAATAAAAAATTGACCAGAAAAAACCTAAAATCCCTTTTAACATTAAAAAGCCCAAGATCATTAAATTCTTTGAAAAATAAAGTTTGTTTTCGAAAATAAGTTTTCATTAATATGAAATAATTATTGCACAGTTATTAAATTTAATGTTGAATTTTTAGCTAAAAATGTTAATTAATTAATTAAATTAATCAGAAAAATGAAATTTCAATAAGATTTTGTAAGTATCTTATAGTTGCAGAACAAAAAAATAATTTTTAAACTTTAGAAAAATAAATCCCCCGGTTTCGTTACCTATTTTCCCATCAAACATTTATTTACGACGTATTACATGCTTTTCCTTGCTATAGAGAAATAAATTTGAAATCCATCTTTCAGTTTGTATAATATTGAATTTAAAAAACAATAGAATTTAAATGCAACATTCCGAGAGAATAGCTCACGATTCTTTTCTTCCATTTGATGTATCACGAGAAGGTTGAGTTTCTTGTGTATAATGACTCCAAAAAGTCTAACCTTAGAGCTTCTTCTTTTGATTTTGAATCTTTCTGGAAAAGCATGGTTGAAGAAACGGTAAGAGGGGGATGCAGTTATATGAAAGCCATTTTTTAGATTTATTTCTTGGTACTTGCTATTCAGATTGTAGTTGAGGCAGGAAAATTGAATCGCCTCTATGGTCCTTAGAAAATGGATGGAAGATATGGAATGGGGAAGGAGATGAATTTTCAGAACAGCAACCACCACGCTTTTGGAGGGATGATATCAAATATGCATTTACCATTTCAACAGAAAATAATATTATTTTTAGTTCTAGTTCTTTCAAGGAAAAATTGCATTTGAACAGATATTAAAAGATAGACGAATATTCGTCTTATAAAAATGGATATGTGTGTTCGACTTTTGTGAACCATGTAGTTGAATTTGTAGAAGTTTGGAATGTGTTCTTGTTGAGTGTAACTCAGTAAAAAAAAAAAAAAAAAAAAAAAAAAGAAAAAACGGAAATAAATATTGAAACACTTTGTGTCTTAAAGATTGTTGACTTGATATTGATTTAGCTACTATTTGGTTCTTATCTCTTATTTATATTAATTAGAGTAAAATGTCAGTAGATATGATTACTGTAATTTAAAAATGATTGAATAGGTAGATATTGTGAAATATATCGAGCGATTTTCTTTTGAATTTTTTTTTTTCAAATTTATAAATGTTTGTCTTTATAAAATAAATTATATCTTTAAAAAATAAATTATAAATTATATAAATAATAAAACCCATATAAAAAAACTTTCTAATATTTTACTTTTCTTTTGTGACTAGAATGGAGTATAGGTTTTCAACATTCAGAGCGCAATAAATTTTGCATTTCCTTTTTTTCTGAAACATGACTAGCAACTATTAGGTTGTTTCATACGAAATGAAACTTTTGAATAAACAATTTTTAAAGGCTCAAAAACACGTTTGAAACTATTTAATCAAAATATTTTTCATCTACATGGATGCACTTATGCTAGGTTTTTCAAATGGTTTTTTATCTCAGTTTCAGAGAATGTCTTTGTTTTAGAGTGCTTAAATTCACTAAAATTTGTTTTCAGAACTTTGTGAATGAAAAAGCATTTTTTATTTTTTTAATCATTCCAAATTTTTAAAGTGGAATAGAATCTCAAATTTCAACTGCTACAATTTTTGGGCGAATGAAAGTTGAAGTCTTGAGTTTTCACATAGAAGATAGAAAGTTTTTTTCGAATCATCAACACTAGTTATGATAACAATAATTTGTGATACACAATATGAGTATGCTGACAATAATATTGTATATTAATTGTTTGATCTTCTCTCTAGGAAGCTAAAATGAATAACTGCCCTTTGAATCCACCAAACTGTCACCATTGCATTCTTTGTACGTAACCTTGGTCTGGATGCATGCTTAGGTTTTCTTCTACATCCAGCCACTGTTTAAAAAGAATATTTAATTTACCAAATACTGAGTGATGTGTTGATATGCAAACATTGCCATTTCTGCCCACCTTTCAATTTTTTATGGAACCAATTTGTCCGGACTTTTCATCTTTTCCATCGCTGAAAGATGTCTCAAAACTATTGGTATGTCTAATCCAAGATAAACAACGTTTCTAACAGTTATTGTAGAGTTAGCATCAACATTTTCCTTCAGAACATCATTACAAAGAACTTTTCAGGTGTTATCTGGGTTCATTTTCTGAACTCTTACTCTTCTTATCTGCACTTTGTTTTAAGCCATTCGTATCCCTGGTAATGATATTTGTCATTCACAAATGTGCATTAATGTGTCTAGTTGTTTGAGTAGCAGAATGTCTAAATGCAGAAAAATTATCCGTATCTTGTGAAATTTCTTGTTTCTATTTTTTAAGATTTTGTAATAACTCTAAAACGCATTAACTTAATATATAATTAAAATGAGCAATAAAATGGTATCAAACGCTATTATTTAACTTAACATTGGCAGATATACATTTTATAGAAGTCAATTAATAATGTAAATTTCATTTCATATTGAAAAATCAAATAATTAATCCTGAAACGATTTTATCTAGATACTATATGTTGAAACTTAACATTGATTCCAAATAATAATGTTTCATAAGTATTTAGATAGTTCACAGATTTAGTCGTAACTTTCAGATATTAGATATAACTTAATATATTGCTGTTATAATTTTATGACGGAAATAAAGAAATCAAATAGTTTCTTTTTTTTAATGTAGAAATCAATAGCCAGGGAAAATTATAAAATCCATTTTAAAATTTAAAAATATTTTAACATTGAAAAGCACACGATCCTTAAATTATTTGAAAAAGTAAGTTATTCGAATATAAATTTTTAACAGTATAGAATGTAATGAATTTAGAAGTAGTATTGTACTAGTCTCGCCGCTGTTATCAAAAACGTTTATTCAGCAAAGCATTGCATGGACCTTCACACATCATAGAATATTTAGCATGCTCACTGCCAACAATGGATAGATTGGTATATGAGCCTTCCAAGCTAACGACACATGCACTGAAATATAATTGTTGTCATCAGTGCAAAGCTACCCGTAGGTATAACCATATTAATTTGGCTACTGAGCTTATCAGTGCAGCAGAGGCCACTCTAAGGGGCTTGGTAGAAATAAAATGGTAGTATATAGTGTACAAATTAGAAGTAGTATAATTGTGTGATTATTATTCAAAGTTTATTTCAGTATTTTAACTATCTTAAAATAACATCATAGAGATGGTGTCATACATCATTGACATGGAGGTTATGTAGCAAAATCCTGAAACTATTTTAGTGTGATTCAAGGCAAGTGAATTTCCAGTTGTTATTCAAATGTATCAAGTGTAAGTACGACTCAAGGCAAAGGAGTGTCAGGTTGTGATCAAGTGTCAGTGTGATTCAAGGTACAACACTCGAAAGTTGTACCTTGTATTAAACAAGGTACAACTTTCATAATAAATCAAAATCACATCTAAATTTTAATTTTTTTCGTCTTATTAGAAATTACATTTTGTAAATATTAGCTACATTAATATTGTATTCCTAAATACAATTATAATGTAACTTATATTTCTGGAAACCATTAACTAACTCATTAAATACCTATCACTATAACAATAAAAAAAGAAATTAGCTTGTAAAAAGTTTTCAGTGTAGAATATTGGCTGTCGGTACATTTATAATGGATCGCTTTTCATTTTTCTTAGAAAGAGAATTGAATTTATCTGTAGCTAAACAATAGTGTTGCGATGTAATGAATTATGGAGAGTTAAGTCATAAGTTTGTAAAGGAATTTTATCATAGATTTCAAGCGAAAATAAATAAAATTCCTTACTTCTGAAAAAAAAAAAGTCAAACAGATTTGTAGGTAATTATTTTACATCTTAAAAATACTTTCAGTAAACTAAAATTAGTCATATTATATCGCAAGGAAAATCATTCATTGCGATTTCTTGAAATATTTACATGTAGATGTTTTCATACTCATGAAATATTTTTCTTGTGGAGAATGTAAATAAAAAATAAAATCTTTCAGTTCTGAAACATTACGGCAGAAAAATGGAGGAAAAGAGTAATCATGCATCCAACAGTAAATTAGCCTCTTGAAATACAATTTCATTATATCATCAGACAATTTTCTCTTATTTTGCTTTATAGTAGCATATGTATATTATTTTAAATTATTTACATTATTTTAAGTAAA
Organism: Caerostris extrusa; assembly: GCA_021605095.1. NCBI lineage: Eukaryota > Metazoa > Arthropoda > Arachnida > Araneae > Araneidae > Caerostris > Caerostris extrusa. The sequence goes on from BPLR01014065.1 coordinate 81,017, forward strand.
ATTTATCAGTAGCTAAACAATTTTGATGAGATATAATGAATTCAATATAGAGTAAGTCATAAGTTTGAAATAGAATTTTACCGTAGATTTCAAGCGCAAATATTTAAAATTCCTTACTTCTGAAAAATAAATACAAAGAAAAGTCAAAGTTGTAGGAAATTAGTTTACATCATGGAAAGACTTTCAGTAAAACAACATTCGTCATATTATGTTGCAAGAAAAATCATTCATTGCCATTTCCTGAAATATTTAAATGTAGATGTTTTCCTACCCATGAAATATATATTTCCTGTGGTGAATGTAAGCAAAAATAAATTCTTTTAGTTCTGAAACATTAAGGCAGAAAAATGGAGGAAGAGAGTAATCATGCATCCAACAGTAAATTAGCATCTTTTTTTTTTTCCGAACATGAAGGAATAGATTTTACTATTCACGTCAGAGGAACTTTTTTTCCTTCTTAAAGCTGTACATTTTTAATGAACCAAAAGTAGCTTCAAAAGGAATATTTTAATAGATTTTTTTAAAAAAATCTAGAGTTGACATACAAGAATAATGACTTTGCAAATTGGAAATCGTATTACAGTATACGTAGCCAATGAAACGAAAAGAAAATATTTAGAATTTTTTCCATAGATATTTCTCAAGATACGAAAATACGATGCCTGATTTTTTTGGTTTTATTCTAAATATTTTTGTCTGCAGACTTCTAAGCTGATTTGTCGCAAGAAAGATTATGCCGTGGAATCAAGAAAACCATATTTAATATATTCATCAAATGTAATTAAAAATATGCTTTTCTGAACTAAGATTTATGTTTATCTTTGAAGTTCTTTCAGCATTCTTTAATGCACAAAAAGTTTGTTTTGGTATCTCTTTAAAAATAGAAATATGAGGCATTGTCGTGTCTTTTTGGGTGTCAATATGTGTTAATATTTTTTTGTATTAAGGAAAAATGTTTTTTATTCATTACATACTCCATGTGTTGTGGTGGTATATTTTATGGTCTGTTTGAGTGGTGTATAAGATGGTCACCAGCCCTTGCCGAATGCGAATAGAATCTGTTCAAAGAATGACCAGTTTACAGAGGAAACAGGTCTTGCAACTGCGAATAAAAGTGAAATGTTTGTGCGGTGGTGTACGAGACATTTTCAATATATTAACAAATTTAGCATTTTCTATAATGACATTTAAAAGTTAGATACAAGTAAATATATCGCTTCAGCTCCTTTTCAGTCATGGTATATACATAAAAGTCTAAAAATTGTGTGCTATATTAAGATCACAAAAAGAAAAAATGTTGTATGCTTTGATGTTAAATTATATCTGAAGTAAGCTTTGAATTTGTAAAGTCAAATCTCAGTAAATCTCAGTAAATACTAAAAATAAATATTTGTTTAATTTGAATGAAATATGAAAATAATAAAATTGTTAATTGCAAATAAGATAATTTAAGAGGCCTTTTAAGCTTATTCTACAATGTGTTTTTAAAATAACATTGCAAAAATAAATAAATAAATAAATTTGTCCCGGTGAAAGAGTTTCAGAATTTATATTTTAAAATTATTTTTATTATTATATATATATTTTTTTTTGCAAATCAAAATTTCATTAGTTTCGAAAGTTTTCTAAAACATGTAAATAATTTCTTGTATTCTTGCAAGTTCCACAGATCTAATTTCTAAATTGGTCTGTGACTCGAACTTGGCAAGTTTTTCTTTCATAATATTATTTGAAGGTTATATTGAATAACTTTTTTAATATAGAACATTTTGCTACGTTTCAAGTGCCCACATTCAGCATTAAATGACTTCCATACTTCAAGTGCATTCAGTTAAAGACACTTGAAAGATATCTACGTAATCAGAAGATATAGCTGCTATTAATTTCACAGCAGAATAAAAATAAATATATATATTAAAACTCTACTAATTATATTCAAAATTGTCTATTTTTTTCTCTTAAAGAAATATAAGTAAAAGAAAATTTGCATAAGTCTTACAATAGATAAGTATTTGACTACGTAGGAAATCCATAAAAAAGCAATTTTATAATATTAATATGGCAAAATATTCCTTTTCTACACAAGCTCTTTTCTGCTTGTTTATATTGATTCATTTGTCATCTCGACCATCAACTCTATATTTCAGAATTGGCTGTCCAATACATCTCTCTTCACAAGCAACTCTTAAGACTCCCTTAACGAACTGCAATCTTGGAAAACTTCTTTCATAAATAACCATCGATGCGCTTGTTATTTTCCGAATGTTATTGGTATCCAACTCTTTGAAACAAGTCACCAGTGTTTGCCATCGTTCTGAGAAAAAGCAGAAAAAAGCCTCCTTATTCCTGAAACTAAAGGTTTTCTTTCGTCTTTTTTTTCCATAATGTTGATTTTTAAAATGTAAAATTGTGAAGAAAGACCTGAAAAAAAATATCTGATTTGATGACACTTGAAGAATTGAAGAACAGAAAATAATTTATCCTTGCTTTAAAAATGGTACGAATTGTGAGACGACGGTATTCTATATATTTGGCATTTAAGTTCTTATGTGTTTGATATTTAAGTTCTGTTTTAAAGTTATGAAAAATTTGAACTGAATTATATTGTTATATTTTTAAGTAAAATAGATATTTATGTATATTATATATAATTATATACACTCAAATAACTGTCACTTAAATTATGAAAGATGGAGGAATAATGTTCTAGAAATCAGGAATTTACAGTTACAGAAATTCCGTTTCGCATTGAAATTTTTCTCACACATATGATTCCCATTGATTGTTAAATACCCTTGATGTTGCACATCGACATCATAGAAAATGTTTATTTATTAAATTCGAAATTATACAATATTTTGTACTATAAAATGACATGTAAAAGTAAAAAATTAATCTTATGTAAAAATTTAACAAGAAATATTTACGTATAAAATGCGTGAAATAATTTAAAAACAAAGAAATCCACATCTATATATCTGGTATAGATAAGACATTATAATTCGTATTTTGCGAATGATACCAGCACAGAATTGTGATGTAATTCGGATTTCAATTGAAAGTGACTGATAATTTAAAAATCATATATATATATAAATCATAACCATTATCTAAAGTGTTGGATCTTACATTGAATAGTCATGAACTGAATTTGTTTCAAATGGATGCAATAAATTGCTACCTCTGTATCCTAAAATGACTATAGTCGAAATTTAAAGAGTCAATTAAAGGAAAAATTAATACATAATTAATATTTTGTATGAGAGTTTTCTATTTCAGTAGTGAAGAAGAGGGTTTGAATCTCCAAAATGCTGCTTTTGAGTTTTTTTTCTTTTTTTTTTCTGCAAATTGAGGTGCTACACTGTCGATTACCTTATGGTGCAATCTGGATTAATCTAAACCTTTTATATGTCGTCCAGTTTTAGTCTGAAGTCAATTCAGGTCAAATTCATCAGTAATGAGAAATCAGTAATTTGAAAATACAGACTCACTCGTTATGCAGTATCTGAGAACTATAGCCCTTTATGTCGATGCACTCAGTTAAAGAACTTTGGTTGACTTTCATTGCGTGAAATACCGAGTTGCTCTGACTCTCTACAAGTGATGCATGATGCTTGTTAGTCAAATACTAATTATAACTGACACAAACTTCAAAAAGGTTGTTTTTTCAGTTGATCCATCCAAATGAATAATATACTATAATAAAAATAGTGGCGACTCTTTACATATAGAAGATTTTAAATCATCTTCGTTATGACATACTAGTTGGTACAAGTATACCAGTGATAACAGATACTTTTGCATGTATATCTTATCCACAAGACAGTAAAACGATACATGACTTGTGTTTATAAAAGTATGAAGGGGCCTGTTTTACTTTTTGATTGTATTGTATTCACGTGAAATAGAGGTGTGACTAATAAGACATTTGGTTGTCTTATTAGTCACATTAGTCACATCATATTCATTATAGATATCTTAATCATTTCAGTGTGCTATAGATTCCAATAAGAGCTATGTGGTATAAGTTAATACCTTTGGACTGCACTTTTCAATCACAATTAATTCGCTTCTCGTATTGTAAAACACACAAACAATTCGACCAGGTGGTGCATAACTGAACTTACCCTGTCGTTTAAATTTAAGCTTGCAACAGTAATATAAGCTACACGTGCAATAAAACCCTTTCTCAAACGCACCAACTTGCGAATAATATTTCTGTGATTCACCATTTTAGCAGTTTTATTTAATTTATTGAACCAAACAAAATTGTTACCAATATCATTAAATTAAAAAATATATATGAACTTCATTTTAATAATAGCATTAAATATCGCTAAATATTTTTAATAAACATATAACATGAATCAATTACTAGCCTTGAATTTGATTAATAATAAAAAGGGCTAATTAATTGGACCACTCATGAGGCAAATGCAGATGAAGACATTGAATTATACATGAATGCATCAAAATAGAAGCCCCTTTAATTTTTTTTTTTTGTCTTGGCTGGAAATTTTATTGTTTTCCTCGAAAACAATAAAAAAAAATCTTCTTAACTTAACATCTCTTTATTTTATAATGACGCGGTCGTATTCTTTGATAAAATTAAGTTTATTCAATTATGAGATCCAGGACTCAAGGATTCAGCCGGTCCAAATGAAGTTAGCACTCCTTGTTGGGATTGTTTAGTGGCGCAGTTAGTTATCATGTAGAAATTTCTTGATGACGAAGTGAAAAAAATAAATACGGCAATTATTAGCTCATTCAAATAAATTTAATCAGAAGAGGAACTACGAAATGAAAAAAAAAAAAAAAAGATTCCTTTTCTATATAACTTTTAAACGTTTATTTATTTATTTGAATAGTTTAAGTTTGTTTGAGTTTTTCATCTTTATTCATTGTATTACCCAGATTAATAATAGAATTTATCTCGGGTTTGTTTTGTTAAAGATTACGTTTTTCTTTTGTAATCTTTAAGAATATTTTTAAATATTCATAAAAAAGTGTTTGAAATATGTAATTGGAATTTAATATTTACACTTGATTCTTTTTTTTTTTTTTTTTTGAGAAAGTTTAACACCCCCTAATTTCTTTTCCGCCTTTCAATAACATATAATTAATATTTAGAAAATAAAGATGTTCTACGAAACCACTTAATTACAAGAATTGGAACAAAGCAATATTTTTTATTCTATTTATTAAATTGAAGATTACGTGATTTCAATTTACTGTTATGTAATAGATATCTTTAATATTAATTAAACGTTTCATGACGTTTATTTATTAAACCTGTATTTTCCCACAGAAAAAAGTGTTAAAATAAATGAATGATTATTTGTTCTCATAACAATTCTAATTAATAGGCAGATAAAAGCTTTTGCATGCATTTCAATTAATTTAATCGAGGGTTATTAATTTTTATAAGATAATTAATATATATTTTTTTAATTTGTTTATTTATTTGTTGATTCATTTGCACAGAATATTCTATATATAATTTAGACTTTTTGAAATGATTTGGGATTTACTTAGCATAATGTTGTAAAATATAAATATATTAAAAATATTTTTGATATGAAAATCTTTATTTTTTTTTCTTGTTTATTAATCCAAATTTGCACATAAATTTTAAATAATAAAGTTAGGTTAAATATTTTGCTACTAACATATAACTTAATTAATTTGAAATAATGATTTTAAATCATGTTTCAATAAATGAAAATTTTAAAAATATCGTTATAACTTTTTTAATATAACAAAAATTTTATTTTTCTTATATCATGTAATATTATTGTTGTTCTAATGCAGCTGGCAATACAGAGGCAGTTCGTCTTTACGTCATAAGCAAGGGCTGCACCGCTGTTGCTCATTGAGCACTATCCAGGGGGCACGTGTGGCTTGACGATATTCTACGAACGCGAGTAACACTACCCCCACAACGCTCTTCGATCTTGTAAGACAGGGACCTATGGTTTAAAGGGGATTTCGAACAACTATAAACATCCATGGCCTCGAACCCGAAACTTGTGGTACCGAGCGCCAGCGCTAGCCACCCAGGGCCCTATCACGTAATTTTAAAAGTTCATTTGAGAATTATAAATTCTTAACTAATCTTTTTTTTTTTTCTCTTTTAAAAGATAAAAAAGATGGCATAAGACCCCAATCACAGCTTATTTCTTTTTAATAAGAGCGCAAAATGGAGAGTCACGAATAACGAGGATGAACTGTGCTACTGTTTAGTGATAGTTTTATAGTTGCATTTCTCTTTTACTGTTTAGTAAAATAATATCAGTAAACTTGATCGAAATTGAGTCACTAAAAAGGTACTTAGGCATCGGGGTATATTTTCTTAAATAAGACACACGAATAAGAGACAGTCCCTAAAAGTCCTCTTGAACAGTATTATTCGCTCTTCTTCGTGCCTTGCAAATTAATATTATCTTTCTGAGCAGGAATTCAAAGATTTGTGAAGAACGACGAAGAAGAATATTTAAATACTTATAAAATTCACGTAATTTTGCACATCAAATTCTTAATTTTATTTTTTATTACATTGTATTATCAATTATATATATATATATAATTGGTAATATAATGATAATATAATGTAAAAAAAATAAAACTATTTAACAAAATTTACTGATATAATCCTACTGACATAGGCAATAATTATTTAGATTTACGACAATCCTATTAATAATTAATTTTCAAAGAAAAAGAATTAAATGTATGAGTAAATTTTTACTAATTCTCTTTGTGAATTAACTTTATCACTGATACTACTGTATGGCAAGGTTTTAAGGGCTACAATATCATAAAAGGAATAGATTATGGAACTGTTTTTTTTTAACCATGTTGTTTTCCTCAAATACTGTGTTATAATTTAATTTTATGGGTATATGCAATACTGCAGTTTAATGAAGCGCTTAATAATGTATTTTATTTTTTAAATTATTTTAATTATATTTAAAACTTCAACAAGCCTTGTGTAAACTTTTAAAATTTTTTTATTGGAATTTATTTTAAAATAATTATTTTGTTTCTGTAATTGCCGGATTAGTTTTGGGGTTATTCTTTATTTAAAAGCAATTCTTAAAATAAAAATAAAATCCACACAAATAATTTCATGTCCCCTTAAGTTAAAATAATGTACTATTTTCATATTATTTAAGTATTTTGATGAAATGAAAATTCATTCTTTATAAAAATTACCCATTCAAAACTAGCAAATACCACTAAATATATTCTTCAGTTTCAACAGAAAGCATCCTTGGGTAGCGGAAATTGGACGTCACAGCCTATTGGATGACATTTGCAGTTCTGAAATTAAACACTCAGGTACCTAAGCGAAGGAGACGCATGCATCCTTCATGAATTATGCAAGTTTCCTGTTCACTTGGCGCGTATTGACGGCCTATTTTAAGCCTCAAATGTCTCATATGTATGCGGCCATGGGTGTTTAGAGGATTCATTTTCATGATAGCTATTCTCATCTGCGATAGCAGAAACAGGTAAAGGTAATAATGTTTCGGTTAGGAAATGTAATAATTATTTCTTTGTTTAAATATGTCTAAAATATAAGTTTAAATATAAGTCTAAAATATAAGTTTAAATATAAGTCATATGTTGTACAATTCCTATATTAAAGAAACATTATACATTATATTGTACTAATATAAAATATTTTCTACTGTTGATTCATTAGCTGAAAGCGTAATACAATAATGCTATAAAAAGCAGACATGTTTACATAATTTTCAACATAACTGTACAAAAAAAAAAAAATCTTATCACAAAGTTATTCACATTAATTCACATAAATACACCTAAATATTAGAAGACACATAAAAAGTTATTTTTGCAAGAGGGAAAAATTACAAATAATGAGGTGTAATTGAAATTCTAAATTTGACCACCACCTTTCGTAAATATCCTGGGAATAGACGTGATGAACCTATAGGCCGGAATGTTCTATTGTTGAGTTCAAGGTTTGGTTTGTCGCTCTACGGTCATTATGCAACATTTTAGATTTAGGCAAATTAGATCAGATTTAAGAGTTCTACATGGAATTCCGAACCACTAACAAACATCTATATCACCCCCAAAATTCGAACCTGAAGCCTGTCGTAGCAAAGGCCAGAGAGTTGGCCAAATTGGCCATCAGGCCGTGGTAGTGTTTAAGGTGAAGGGAAAGGATGCGAGTCTCTGAAACCAGCGCATGTTAATTTAAAATTGCGTGTGATGATAGAATATATTACGTTTTCTCGGTGCTTTATGGAAAAGGCTATATCTGCTATTCTATTGCGGAATGTTCATATACCAAAGTGCTCCCTGGCGGTGGCATGGATGTTTGTGAGTGGTTCGGAACCCACTTTAAACTGTATGTCCTGGTTTATTTATACCTAGTATGCACAAGATGACCGTAGAGGGACAAACCAAACCAAACTAATATCAAAAGTTATCGGAAATAACTCTATTGAACTTACAAACACTCTTTTAGTATAAAAAGGCATACAACAATATTATTTTATAATTTATTTCCAATTACCCGGACTACATATCACATTAACCCTACTAATTTGCATTATTTCTTACATTTTTTCTTATCTTTAATGTATTGATCAACTATTTTGACGGCCACTTCCTCTAATTAAACTAACGTCAAACAATTTTGGCATCTTGAGACATATTGCACTTAACTGCCTTCTAGCTGGACACAAGCTTATAAACGACGACGTTCTAATATCAAAATAGTCATATTAATAGTTTCAGATCAATGCCTTTTCATCAGGTTAAAAGATGCAATGCCCGATATTAAGATTCCTTAAATTAAATTATGCCAGATAGGACAGAATCTTATAACTTCAATGACTAGGAGATCAAAAACCTTCATTGATTCACGAGGTCAAGTTACGCGATATTAAATTATTTTCAAATGCGTAAATATCGCTTATTTTATCATTTTACTTGCAGCGTAGGTACACTTTTGCGTTAGGTGATTTTCATTTAATAAATTAATTTTAGATGAAAGTAATTTGTGTTTGAAAATAAATATACTGCAGTCAAAATAAGAATCAACAAAATTAACAACTTTGCAAATGTTTGGTATGTTAGGTCTGTCATGAAACATTTTCAGATGTTCCAACCTAGAGCAGCAAACAATGTAATCGATATTGTATGCAAAATTTCCTTATATAAATCAGTTCTCCCAAAATTATATAAGTTTACTAAGTCGATAGTTTGTTATTATTTTTTTTTCAATTCCTTCTATTAGCTCACACTCTCCCTATATATATCTTGTTCAAATTTTCTATCGTTCATAAAATACTTTTATTCATCCACTTAAGCTGAAATACATTTTTTTGAACTACAGTTTTTTTTTTCAAATATTAATTCATTCATTAAATTTACTGAATTAATTATATATTTTTTAGATTTAAGTTGCATGTATCTACCAATAGATGGTACCAGATAAACTTAAAAAAATGAATGAAAATCATTTATAAAGGACTTTCTGCAATGTAGAGAAAAAAAAGTAGGAATTGACTTAATTTTTTTTGTATTACTTGTTGTATAATAAACAGCAACTTTTTAAGGCATATCACTGCTCTGGGAAGAAAAAAAAAAAAAAGAGAAATTCGGTTTATATATAACCGTTTCGATGGATTTTGTTACTCGAAATCTTGTGTTGCTGTCCTTCAATCCTATTAACTGTGAGAGAAATCTCCCGGAAAGCAAACTCTTTAATACTTTCTGTAATCGCGACGACACAATTTGAAAGAGAAACAGAACTGACGTTTCTTTTTCTTTTTTTTTTTTTCCTTTCTAAAATGGAAGACAAGGGTGATTGCATAAATTATCTATTGTACTATAAAAGTCAATTTTTTTGTCATTACTTTTAACCCTTTCTCCAAGCTGTCCTTTTATAACGCATATCGATGGCACATAAATGACAGTTTAATTCAGAATACTAATGTGAATTATTTTGAAAACTATTTTGAGAGCTAATTTGAAAACCGAGAATTCATAAAATTGTTTTTAAAAAGAATTAGAGTTTCATATTTTTATATGAACAGCCACAATGTGGGAAATTATACTGAAGAAAAGTTTTACTAATTCTACTTCGAAACATTATAAGGAAAAAAATATTAATCTACTAAAAAATAATTTATTATTAAGAAATTTTAACAAATTTAACAAACTTAAAAGAAACTTAAGTTAAAACTCAACAAAGCATGAATTAAATACATTAATTAATTGCATTAATTTTTAAATATGAAAACCGACTAAACATCCATTATAATATAAATTCAGCCAAAAAGTATTTTAACATTTCCAGTATTCAATTTTCTGTTCCTTCAATTATTTTAATTTTATTACTTGTTTTAAATCATTCTATTTTTTTTAAAAATCCTGACTTAAAGGAATTAACTCAAAGTTATAAATATTATTTTCTTCATTTTTTTTTTTAATGATTTAATGTTTTTGTTTCGATTGTTTTTAATTATTTACCGGAGAAGGTAAAAATAAAAATATTTTTTCACAATTATAACTTTTATTTGGAAAAAAAAAAAAAATAAATAGAATAATACATGCTTGGGGAAAATGAAATGTATTTGCTCGAAGATATCTTCGGATTTGAATTTTTAATCCTATTAACTGCTAGGAATTCTTATGGGAAAACGATCTTTGTACTTTTTCGTTATTGATGCAATAAAGGAAATTTTATTTTTGAAGATATTTAAAAAGACAAGGTAAATAACAGTTTAGATTGACTTTTTTTTTTTGTTCTTATTTGCATCATCATTCTTCATATATCCAAAAAAAAAAAATAAAAACTTTAGAGAAGGTTTCGATTCTGGAAACGAGAGATAAAAGTACTCTCGTCTATCCATTGACGCTGAAAAATTACTTCCAAGCAAGAATTTTCCAAATTTTTACCAGAAATAACTTTCGAAAAATTATTGCCATACTTTGATTAGTCTTACCTAAGTCAGACATATAAGTTTAATCAAATACATTTATAATTTTATATTAATTATTATTTAATTACTAAATACAAAATTAAATTAAATTAAATGTATGATGAAATTAAATTTTAAGTGTATAATAAAATAAATTATAAAGTATATAAAGATAATAAATTATAAAGTTTAGGATGAATATAAATTATAAATTCTTGTATATTTAACGAATCAAATGAAATATGTTTAAAGGACTTTGAAATTCAATTTCATTTTTATAAATAACCGTGTTTCAGTTATTCATTTAAACTCTTTGTTATTTCTTCTATTTCAGACTCGGAGGAATTAAATTAAACTTGTAAACAGCTTTTTGCTTATTTTCAGATTTATTTGTTCCGAAATCTTATAATGCTTTTAGCTCTAATAATCCTTATTATTTTGCCGGTAATAAACACCAATCTTCTACACTGCTTTCAGAGAAGGTACAACTCCTAAGAAATAAAACTGTCTTCTTGCGAGCGGCCTCTTGTGTGTGAATTGTTTGATCCTATTAGCTGCGAGGGACTCTTCTGGAAAACAATCTCTGTTTCTTCTTTTTGCAATCTCTGCACCGAAAGGAAAACAAATGGATCTGACATGGAAGGGAAATAAGCTTTCTGTCTCCCGACTTTTTTAAAAAGCGAAACATGGATAGAAGATAAATGGTAGTTTATTTATTTTTTATTTATTCTAGTTTATGATTTGTGTACAATCATCTTGCAATTTTTATCATCCATCCTTCTTAACCTCTTCCAGTGTTCTCAATACTAAATTTAATTCCATAACGGATTTTATTTACTAACTATAAAAGGAAATGGAAATTCAATCCCTTGTAGGTGTGTGGGTTACATTACGGAATAAAAGAAAAAATTGTCCCTTTAATGAAAATTCCTTTATGAATTTTTCTTTCCACTTGTAGACGGCAGATTGACACACAGTTCCCATAGACTGTAAACTGGCTTTAGAGCTCTCATATACTCATAGACTAGTTTGCTCATTCCTGAATATCCTGAGCTATTGTTATATTTTCCATGCAGTACTACCAGCGGGGGTAAATAAATATTATTTTTATCTTGTTCAACTTAAAATCATCATGGGATTTAAATTTTATTCATTATTATTCTTTTTTTTGGGAGGGGGAGTCCAGTAAGATTCGACTAAGGTTTTCCTGTCTTTCTCGCTAGCCACACAATCTCAATGCCCAAACTTATAAGTGCTGTTATTACTGCCAGAGGTGGTTGTTCTGGGTACTGATTTGTCAGGATCTGTGCACCAAAATTTCTTAAAATTTTAATCATTTATTATTTCTAGTATAATATATTTCTCCAATAAATATTATTTTGTTTTCTGCATTTCTTCCTGGTGTAGCAATTGTAATGGCCAGTAGAGTAATTTCTTTGGTGATTTATTTGTTAGTAAACTCTATATTAGAAAAATGGATATTTTTTATAAATTACTAAAATTGTTATTGTTTATTAAATACATTCTTACAAAAATCTATTTAGCAGTCAACCCTATATCAGAAAAATTTATATATATTTTCATAAATTACTGAAATACTTGTTATAATTTAATAAATGCGTTTTTACAAATCCTTCTTCGGTGATCTATTCGCTAGTCAACCCTATATTAGAAAAATTTATATTTTCATAAATAACCTATGGATACTTTTAGTAATAATTTTATTAAATATATTCTTACAAAAATTCCTTTGACGATTTACTTGTTGGTCACTCCTATAATAAAAAAATATATAATCTATATTTTATTTGCAATGTATGAATAATGTATGAGTTTCAATTCTAGTAAACCATAACCTCAAATCATGATGATTGGTTGTGGTTTCATTCTCCAGAGGAACAGCATACTCGTTCACATTAGCAGCATAACAATGGATACATAGTACAGCGGATGCAATCAAGCATCGATTAAACAACCCCCTATTTCATTGGGAGCTCGTTTGCTCTAAATTACTTCCGGTCTTGGCGTGGGCGTGGGTGGGGGATCGATAGGAGAAGTAGATAGAGATAAGATAGATTGAGATAAACCACTCGAACGTGTCAAATTACTTTTAAGTTGCAGTTAACACTCACCCGCGAAGGAAGGGTGCGCTTTGTGTTTATCTTGAGCTGCGCTTCTCCCTCAACTGTGATTTCCGGAAGAAGTTTGGGCAATTGGAGAAGAAGGATTCATCCAATTTCTGCCTCCTGCAGTTCGAAGTGGTTTATGGGTCACCTTCGTTTGATCTCTAATTTGTAAACTCTCTCCTGGAAATGGAGATTTAGTTACACTATCAAAAAATGCAAATGAATGTTCGCCGATATAAATTGTTACACTTACTGAAGTTAACGATTGATACCACAAAAAAAAAAGATTAAAGATAAATCTAGATGGGTTTTTACATCGTTGGTATATTGCTCTACTAATAATATGCTTTTAATGTTTTTAATAACTTCAAATATATAAATTGTACATGCACAACAACGGCAAATAAAACAGGCTTACAGGAGTTCTTAACTTGTTTTATAGGACAGTGTTTATTGCATTGTTGTAAGTCATATAGATTAATGTTAAGCCAAAACTTATAAGGTATCTGACTATTGACCTAATGGTAACGCACAGCTAGCGTTCTGGTGGGTTGAAGTTCGAATCCGCTGATGCCATCATGCATATATATGACACATGCACTATACTTTCAGAAATGAAAAAACATAGCGACTATTGTGACAATATGTGTATAAATGCCTCGCATCAATAGTCAGGTTACCTAGTAGAGGTTTCGGGTTTTCACCCATAAAACACACAAATGAGGGGGCAGTTGCCTCGAAAGGTCCTGCCGGAAAGCACCGTCTACTTCTCTATACCCATCCGTGTGCATATAGAGATAGCATTATCGCAGGTAGCTTCGGTGAGCTTCATGCTACTACTAAGGTAGCATGAAGCTAATCGATGTTCCATCTTCACATTTGTAACTAGTAGGTGGAAGGTACATAGCCCAGGTAAGGGGGTGAGATGTGGAGGAAAGAAAATTATATATATATATATATATATATATTTTACAAATATTGTAAGCTGATGGAGCAAAGGTGGGGAGAATAACATAGCTGAATGAAACATCATAGTAAACTAAATTCTTCTAGAAAACTCTTTCACACTCTTGCAGTGTGGGGGTTTATTTTATAGAATCACTCATTTTCTGTTTATCAACGAAGATCTTTTTCCCTACAAAAATGCTTTTAAATGTCTTAGATAGTAAACGTAGTCTTCAGGCGTTATTATTTAAATGTCACCATAAAAACTCACAATGAACAATTTTCCATGCAGAAATGCTTTCTTGAACCATTGAGGAATTTTGGTTGCAGATTTTTTGGAGGCTGTTGGTTAGGATTGCACGGCGGCTAAGTCACAGTATTTTTTGCATTTTGCTTTATTAAAAAATCTCTTGATTTATTATAAATAGCTAGAAGATGAATCGTTTTTATCATGAAATAAAAAGTGGTTAGATGTTTTGTTACAACCCGATATTATAGTACATATTATTTATTTAAAAAAAAATTCTTTCAATAATTACAACAATTTGTGACAATGACATCATTGATAATCTATTTTAGATTAGTCATGTCCCGTACATTTGTTCGATGCACGATATCTGTAACATAGCCCCATAGAAAGAAGTCGAAGGAGTGATGTCTGGTGTATGATGTATCCAGGGTTATGTTAAAGATATCGTGTAGATAACAAAGGAAAAGTGAATGATTACTCTAAAACAAAGGGTGACATTGCCACCATTGATGAGGGCGTGTTAGCGATAATACGAAATCAATTATCATTTTGTTACGCTGCATGCAATTAATGGTGCCTGTATAGATATGTATAAAAATTAAATTAAATGAGGAAAACAATATATGCTTCTCCTTTTGTAATACTTTTTTTACGTATTTTTCTTTGTAAGAAATATCTTAAGTAATAAAATTATAGTCAATTTTTTTTTATTGTCACAATGTATACTGAGTATGTAACCCTCAAACAACTAGTCAGTTCTGCATATGTGAGAAAATATATTTCACATATAATATAGAGAAATATATTTCAGTAAATATAGCTAACCGTAATGTGGTTCTTATCCTTACGTCTTTGAAATACATCTCGCATAATAATTTTCTAAATTTCATAAACTGTTGCAGATTTTTATTTTTTTAACCGAAATAATATATATTTTTATAAATTAGGTGACTATCACTTAAGTATGATGTGAACAGCCTATTGAGAAGGATGAATGGGAAGATATAGTCATCTGTGAAGACATTTAAAGGTAATTTTACCATTTGCATGAATAATGGGAAAAAAAAAGAAGGTTATCTTTCAAAAAGTTGCCTGCATGACATTGAGGGTCGTTTATATCCACTGTCACAATCACGGTCGAATATATTCGTTTATAAAAGCAATGACTGCAAAAATGTCTCCTATCATGCTCTGATCGTGCGTACATGACCATCAGTCGACAAGAAATGACAATCTTGAAACGATAAATTGAATGTTTCTCGTTTCTGGGATTATAACTATCACTGAATTTCCTAAATCGAATAACCTTTTTCTATTACATCGATTGGGAAATATACAGTATTACGAGAAACTAAATGAGTAACCAGAGAAGGAGTGCGTTGTTACTACTAATTAAAATAACAAGCAAATTTCTGAAATTTATATAAGTCTCCTTAAGTTAATTTGAAAGAGAACTTAGTTTGATGAATTTCAAGTGGAGTGAATTCTGAGTGGGAATCGAAAGGGAATTTATTTGAATTGAAAATTGTGAGAGGCTGATGGAGAATGTAATGCCGTTAGATTGCAATTGAGTGAATTTTATGTGAACAAGTGAAACTTAATCGTGTTTTAAAGAGATAAATTTGATATGCATGGTGGAGTGTAATCTTGGTAATTGACGAAATTTACTCAATCGAAAAGCTGTTGAATGCTGTTCACTTGAGCGGTGGACCTAGTTTGAAATACTCGTCTTCTCAGAGTTGTTTGATTTTTTGTCTTATTGCTATAATGAACAGAAAAACTTGATTCTGTAGTTTAGATACACTTAAAAATGAATTTTGAAGTGAACAGAACATGTTATAATCACGAAAATAAGCACTTTAAAAGTGTAGTATTTGCAGTCATTTGAAGGACATTCTTATATTATAAATAAAAATATTTTACTAAAAATTATTAAATATTTTACTAAAAATATTTTAGTCACAAAGAGGCTTTACTTGTAATACATTACTATACTATTTTCTTTTCTTCATAATATTCTGCCTATAACTATCATTGTTAATCTAAGATAGCTTTCTAAGAGCCTCAGTCATGGAAATTCTCTTACTAATTACTTAATTTGCTTCTTAAACTGTCACAGTGTTTGCTACTGGCTGAATAAATTGAATTTCCTCAATAACATTTAATTTTGGCATTAATTTGTACAATTTTGGTAAACAAAAATGATTTTAATAAAAGGTCGGGAGTCGGTTTTGAAACAACTATTTTCAAAATATTCGAGTCTGATTTCTCATTCTCGACTCCGCTTCCTAAACTCTAGGAGTAGGAGAATTTGAAATTAAAGTTGAAAATGTTTATCTAATTAATATGTCAATCAAACATTGAAATGGTATTTATACTATAATGTTTGCTCATAATGCTTAGTATTCTTAATTTTAAATTTTACATCAATGCTTTCGAGCATTGAATATTTTTATTTTTTAATTAAAGAAACTGAACAAGGATCTATGCTACTAGTAAAATAAATTTTTCTTAAAATATAATGTTACCAATAGTTCACCATGGATGTCTCTTACGTTACATGGATTGTGCACTGGAAAAAATTGTTTAAGAGGACTTTTCTTTTAATGTTTAACACTAACGTTATCTATTTGTAAGAAATCCCTTGTAAGTGTTTTAATTATAGCCGATGCAAATCTATTGATAGGAAGTTGGAAAACCGCAAACAGGCAGGGACAGGTTGCCTACGTGAGACATTCTGCCTCAACGTCGACTGATTTTGTCAGTTTTTATAGCAGTTATAATAGTACAAATCATTAACGCGATCAAATTTTCGGCTATATGATATAGCTAATATTACACTAGATCTGAAAAATCGAACTTGATTCCTTTCAATAAAAAGACAAATAATAATACTTTCTCACCAAACTGTACATAAAAAAATTCTATTTAAGGATATTACACTAGATTAAAAATAACTTTTGCTAAAGTCAATGTATTCATTATATGGCACACCTCTTTTTAGTTTTGTTCAACTACAAAAATATTATCTAAAAACTAAAGAACAACTATCATTTTATTTGATTGAATAAAAGAAAAGAAGTCTTATATTTCTAAATGTGTTTGAAATTCAATTTCTATTTCTACTGCTTACACCTTACTGATACAATAATTCTTGTATGGATCGCTTTGTCTATATATTTATTATATTTTTATTCGTATTTTGCAACTTTCTTTTTTGTTTTCCACAACCAACCGATAGACAATATAAACAACTGTTTGCCAGAAACAGCGAAGAAATAATGCCAGACTAGACCACTAAAAGTAGTGATGTCTGCATTGATAGTAAAAGTTAGAAATCACCATGGGACATCAGATGATCCGAAAGAAGTATCGCGTAGGTTTTACTGAAGGGATAGTAAAAAGTAGTTTCTTCCAGAAGTGATCTGAGTGTGATGGCTTACGTTTTCAAAGAATTTTCTATTCTCTGCCGTGACCTTTTACAATATTTTTATATTTGTAGACTATGTATTATTTATTGCACTATAACTATTACTTAACTTAACTTGTTTAAAATTTTTTTCAAATAGTTAAACGTTTTACTTTTATAACATCTTATTTAAGATTTAATATTTTTCTGCTTTCATTATTAAATTTTCATTCCGAAGCAGCCATGTTAAGTTTCCAAACGGGAGGAAATGGGTTCGAACCTCGGCTAGTAAAAACAGAACCTGCAACTCCTATGAAAATACAAAGTATTATCACGATTTATACATAAAGTAAGAAAGTTCTCACTTTGGGCTAGAAGATGATACTAAACTTCCAGCAATTATCTTTGCGGTAATTTCCTGAAAATTGTGTTGATAAAAAGTGTGTGCTGGGAGGCAGGCCCTATAAGGTTGACTGGGTAATGTTGAATCGCCTGCATGCTTGTCGAATTATATTTTATCGTCATCAGGTCAAAAACACATCATTCGAAAAAAGACTTTTTTAAAAGAAAATGTTGAACAATGGATAGTTTTTGAATCATGTTTTCAAAATAAAATTTTGATTTCGTTGTATGAAATAAATTTTTTAAACTCCGGTTATTGATATTTCTGCTCATTTGCGTTTAATGCAGTACATCTACAACATATTCTAATGGTTATGGTATTATCCAAGGCGAACAACGGCATTTCTGTAACAACATTCAATAGAAGGAAGTGGGAAGGCAAGAGAACAGAGGGAGATACGAATCTCTAGATATCATCCTTGGAAGTACTTGATGGCGTTGACAAATGAATTAATGTAGCAAACCTCAAGTTGTAGCTCGGGTAAAGCTAAATCTGCTGCATATTTGGTGGTAAATGAACTATGTCAAAGTACCAGGCTAAACACAACATATACAGATTAGCCAGAATGTAAATTACCCCTGTTTGGATTTACCTGCGGATAAAATTACCTAACAAGAGGAAACCAGATTTCTTATACACACTGTGAAAAGCATAGAGATAGGAATTTAAACAAACAAATTTACCAAAGCTCACCGACAAGAGATTTTGGTACTCTCAGAAACGAAAACAGATCAATAATTGCAATGAATACATGGAAAATGGTTTATGCAAAACTTTATTGATGAACGATTAATAAAAATAAAAATAAACAAATAAACGAAAACAATCATTGGTTAGTTGATCAAAGGAGTCTTGCCCCATGGAGCGAGGTGAGAGGTGAAGAATCTGATGCAACACTTTCAATTCCTGCAGTTATATGTCGGTATTCAGACGCGTTAGAGGTGGGATCGAGGACCCATTTGAAAAGGTTTCATGGTGCGGGCCCACATTTTTCGTGCTACTGACCGGATAAAAACCCCAGATCCTGCTATAACTGGAATACATACAAATAAATCATCATTCACCAGTACTGTGGTCTTTCTGGTCACCAAATCTCTGTGAACAGTTTTTACCTGAGGGTTTGAAGAAGAGAGTTGAAGAATAGGGCATGTCATAAATAAATGTAATAAAGGACTGGTATAAATATTTTCTGAAACAGAGAGATCATCCAGCATACTGGTCCGCTTAAACACAACGTCCATAAGGCCTTCCATAGTTATATGATGTCCGTAGTCCCTTCTGTATTTAATACATTTTAAATCCAATGGCTTAATGAACGTTACATCTTATCCAAGTATATTCATGAAGTCCTCCACCATATGACTTCTTGAAACGTTTTAGGTCTCTTTACCTAATGCAATAAGTGTTCTCGAATTTTGCTTCTCTGTTTGCATATTAAGCCGACATTATAAAATTTTACAAAGATTTTACTTTTTGAGTCGAGAAGAAATTTCACATTTTAAAAATGTTTTTTAATTAAAATATTTTAAAATGTCACTTTTTAATTGTTATATTTAATTAGATTTCGATGCCACAGGCCCAAAATCATCAATTATTGCTGCTCACACTTCCAGAAAACAAGAATCGCACAAACCCATTTGTGGTAGCACCGGAGTGATAGTTAATGTTCTTCAGTTCACAGGCTATCTCAGTATGAGACCGAGTTTGTTTGGATTCCGGTGGTAGTGTGGAGTGGGCTAATTAGCTGGTCAGCAGCACAAAAAAAGGTTGACCCGTATTAACGAGACTTTGCCCTTGATGACTCTTGTAATGCTTTGGATACCAAGATACAACAGCGGAAACTGAGAGCGTGGCATCAGATTCTTCCCCTCTCGTCTCGTTCTGTCGCAAGGATCTCATTCCTCAAACTAGAATTTTTAACCAGCCTTTACACGATGGTACATTTAGATGTTTTTTAAATTATGTATTAGCATTTCATATTTGACATGAAAACATAAAGCTTCGATTTCGAATTGGATACAGAAATGACTGATGTAATGAATCTCTTAAAAATTAAAATTTTATTAATCAACATGCTTTAGGTCTCCTGGAACATTTTCAATGTGCTGATCTTCTCCGCATACAAGTTATTGCTTCCACACTATAATACTATTTATTGATGCCCTTAAATTGATACCAGCAACCAGTTCTCTTCCAAGGAACACACGTTTGTACGTCACCAAGGAATTTCAGATACAACGGTAGCCAAAAGTCGCGTAGGATATCCGGGCAACGCGGCGATCATTCAGTTGGAAAATATTTAACACTCTCATTTCCACTGAGGTATGGTGAAATGCATAATAACACTTACGCTGCCTACCTCACAGCAATGCATGATATGGCGTTAACGCTAAACAGCCATTTACGATTATATGAGCCATTCACGTTGGAATGATAATTTAATCATCATTCACGCGTTCCTGCGAGAATAATAACTGTATATCACGCGTATGTTATGTATTGCATAATATCACGCAGTAATAACCAATGTTCAATAATTCATTAATATTGAATATTTTTAGTGATAAGTGTCATAAAAATAATACATAAAAATACATATCATAAAATAATATGTACAAATACATATCATATATAAATAATACATAATTGTTTTTCTAAAAATAATTTATAATAATACGTAATACACACATTAAGTATCACGTTAGTGATACGTAATGTGTGTTTTACATATGATATGTATCACTAACGTGATACGTATAACGTTATTAATACAGTATCACACATAAACACACATTTTTGTCATTTATTTTCTGAATTTGATTTATTTTTACATAAAATATTATTCTCTCAGGAAAGATTAAATATATGTTATAATATATGAGTATGATACACATTGTTTTATCACCACTTTTCAATTATATTCGTTATAGAAAGCAAGTCGTCTTCTGGGAGAAAAACCCATTTTTAAAGGCGGGGCCATAACGATCAACACATCCCCGCGTGACCGGCTGTCAGAATGTTGAGCACGATTCGCCAATCAATCAAACAACTGCCTCACTCAACATTAACTATTTTTTTTTTTTTTTTACTTTTGTGTACGCACTAGAACATTTGCATAATCCCCCTAGAGTGGGCGGATTTCTGAGTACGTGCATGGCAGCAGTGCCGAAACCGCTTCTTTCGGGATTTTTGGTACTTCTTACTTTATTTAATTTTTTCAAGTTTCACATTCCTGTAGTTCCCAGGATCTGTAGATGAAACTTGTTTTCATTCCATTCATTATTTATTTAATTTTTTATAGCATAATTTAAAAATTGATAAAAAATATTAGTATAATTTAAAAATTAATCCTGGTCTAGACAGATGTATGGTATGTGCACGAGCACTTGTTTATTATAACTTCAAAAACTGAAAAATTCTCTTAACTGTTTTATTGCGTCTTATAATCCATTATATCAAAGCATTCAAAATGGATTCCCCACAATTTTTAAAGTACATCCAAACAATTTTGTTTACATAACTGTGTAATAAAATTACATTTATTATTTGAGAATGAAAATTAAAATTCTTTACTCATACCTATCATTAATATTTAAATATAAACAATTTCAGTTTATCTTATGAATTAAAAATCAGTAGTTTAATCTTTAATTGTTTTCATACGATCAATAAAAGGATATTAAAATGAAAAAAAAAAGTCAAGTATCTAATGGTTTGCAATAATTTAAATATTTATTACATATTTTATTGTTTTTGTTTATATTTGTTATCGTTAGTTCAATTAAACCTTTTAACCATCACAAAAGGATGATGAATACACACAGTTTGGAGACCATTGCATTATATTTTTATTATTTATTAACAAAAAATAATTTCATAAAGACAAACCTAACATACTTTGTACATGATACACATACAATTAAATGCATTGTATAGATCTCCAAATTAAGGTAAACAAGTTCCGTAATCCTTTTCCTTCCATCTCAGCAACTCTGTACTGTCAAACTCGATGTCTCTAATTCGCATTCTAATCTAACTTCTTGGTTGGATGGAGGTTCATATTAATGGACTCACCGGTCCCGTACTGGCTGCATCTCTTGTAGGATAGGTTGAAGGGTTTTGTGAAAGGTTTTTTTAACACATCTCACTTTGAACAATTATAATAGAACTTCGAAAAGAATATAAGAGTTGCAAGAGATGTGAAGTTTAATAAGAATCGCAGGTGGACAATGTAATCATCAAGATTTCAAAATTATCAATTGATTCTGATCTGGTGCATCTGTTTTATAACTTCAGTGAATTTAGGAAACGTATCAATGATACATTTCAGTTCTTTCAGTAGAACTGGAATGAGAAGGACTAAAGAAATAGGTACTTCAGAGGTAGGAGAAGTTTCAGGTTGTGGAGTTTTATCAGGATCGAAAAGCTTCCAGAAAGGGACAATGTGGTTTATAAAATTTCTATGCTGTTGGTGGGCTGGTAGTGTAAAATGATGTGTTCCTTTTAACTCATAAAATTATGGGTATTGTTTTTAGCGAGTTTTTTTTTCGTTTCCTTGACCACTTTCAATTTTGGATCTTTTAACTTGAAATCTGTAATTTTTAAAAAACATTTTGACAGTCCTTTTTTTTTATACATAATATTTATTTAAATTTCTTCCTCAAGCTTATATTTATAAAATTAATTAATGTAAAATTGTTCTAAAGATCGCCTGATGAAAGTGAATACAATATTCTTTCAAAGTGTAAATTAAATTTTGAAGAAAAGAAAATCTTGTGAACTTCTATGGTTTTTATTTTATTTTTGCTTTTTTAATTTTTTTTGAGATTGCATTTTGTTCTTACACATAATTTAAAATTTTATGGGTTACCTGTATATCGATCCTGTAAATACAAAAATTTAAAATAAATACATTTTTTTAAAAGTTTTTCTTCCATATTTTGAAATACAGATTAAAATAAATTTATTTTAGAACTGATTCAAATTAAAAAATGCAAAATAGAAAATATTTAGATTACAACCTCGCAATAAGGCCATGGTCTCCATAGTTTATGCAATATTGACTGACTAACATACATTCGATATGGCAGGCAGCTGTTATATAATCTCCTTGTTCCTTTTGTTTTCTCACCACGGGATGCCTACCTGATTGATCTAGCATTTCAAGAAAATGTCCCGACGGTTTCCCAAGGAATATTCCTCTTTTGCGGACCTTTTGTCTGCTATGCAATCGTGGGAATGCAAGCTTCAGCCAACATGAAGCCCATTTTTTACAGACAGTGATATATCAATGCGGATTATTGATGGATTTAGTACATTGTTCTTAATAAATGTGTTTGTTTGGTTAGAACATTGCTCTTTATTTTAAGAAATGGCATATTGCAGGGAATCAATTTTAACATTTTCATCATTAACATGTAGTAGTTTTCAAAAATTTATCAAATCCCTTGACATAAAATTTCAGTTTTCTAGTAAGTTTCTTGAATAAATCTTCTTTGCATATTATTATTTTTTTCTTTTTCTAAATCAGCATTTAAAATTATTTTTGCACTTTAGATAGTATCCTCAAAACTGACGTGAACATTAAAGCAAATATTATATAATGCGAGATATTTATTCTAAAAATGATGTACGTTGCAGTGTATGCAAAAAATAATGCACTTTATGTCATATCATATATTCTGATAATGAGACAGTTTATTTTAAAAAAAAAGTATACATTAAAATTAAAATATAAAATTAATGTATTAAATGAGGTAATCTAAATTAGTTGATTATTAATTAAACTAATTATTAATAAAATTCAAATATATGCAGCCAACATCTGTTTTAAATTAAATTATTGAGATTTTACTTTTAGCGAATAATGTGTGTAAATTAAAATTGATTTGTAAATTAACTAGGTTTTTGTCTATTATACTATTAATTATCAAGATTTCATTTAAAATGGTTTTTGGTAACCGTTTATTTTGTATTATTTAATTATTGATATTAGTTAGTTGCCATTGTATCAATTTTTAATTAATGATCTATAAGTCCTGCGAATTATCTATTTGTTACAATGCAGATAAGTGATTTTGCAACAAGAAGAATGCATATGTAAAATCATATTTTCTTTTTGGAAATAATAAAAAATAAAACCCAATTTTTTTGCAAATTATAAAAAAAAAAATTCAATTTTTAAAAAATTAATTTATTTATTGTTATTTTCGAATTCAAATCGCAAGTGGTTATAATATTTGTTAAAATATTGTACCAATTTTTTTTTGCTACAAGTGAAAGAATGGATGCCAGAAGCTTCTTTAAATTTCCATGGAACTTTGTAAAAAAGAATCTTTCAGATATAATACTAGATAAAATCTTAAATGGAATCAAGATTTTATCGAAATATTGTGAAATGAAAAAAATAATAAATAAAGCAAAAATGTATTAACTAAATTAGTAATTATCGCTTCCATTAATAGATGGTCTAATTTGTTTAATATTCTTTTTAACATTTTTTGTTTCTTATAAGAATAATTACCGACCATGTTACATACATGTCATAAGTTGTCAAAATTTTATTTGCCTTTAAACCTAGCGTGTCTGGAAATGGTATTAACATATTTTTCAGGTACTTAATGTCAATTAAAGAGAAATAAAAAGAAATGAAATATTTTGAAACAAAGATTAACAAAATCATAATGGCACATCGTCGAATTCAAAGACATATTTAATCCCTCTCAAATGATTTTTGAATAACTAAAACAAAAATAAACCTTCACAATAATCTGATTGTACTAATGCATTTCGTTAAGAAAAAGTTGTATTAGTTAAATTTAAATAAATTACTTTGGAAAAAGTGAATGTGAAAAGAAAATAATCTCATTTTAAAAAAATAATATTAACAGCAAATTCTAAATTACTTTGTTAAAAATTCCAAGTATTTTCAAAGTTCACATGTCAAGTGTATTCCAAAAATAAATTTTACCAATTAAGGAAAATGATTTAAGTTTTCATAATGACATATCGTTACTACCAATAATTAAACAGAAAAGTATAAAGTCTTTAAAATAATCTTTGTAAAATGTCATTGATCAGGACGAAATTCTTTCATTTGTTTTTTCTCAAAAATGCCTTTTATGGCCTTTTCTGTGAAAGTTTCGCGAAGTGTGTAAAGCTTCCGTAATTTTTCTTTTGTCTTTTTATTCTTTGGCAACAGCAAAAAAGAATTGTTCTGTAATTAGTATGGTGACTTGTGTCTGAAAGTCAAAATAATTATTTTTTTTATCTTATATTTTTTTTGAAAAATATTGAAAATAATTTTAGAAAAATTAAAATTATCATGGTGACATTGATATCATTATTTAAATTTAAAGTTGAATCAAACTTAAATATTTATAATTATTCATGTCATGTATCCTTTTATGATCTTTTATAGAACAATCACTTTTGTTTATTTAAACGTTAAATTTTCTCAAAATATCCTATATTAATAAAATGATTTTGTTGAACGTCAAAATGGATGAACTTTCAACAAAATATATACACAAGAAAAGTGATGGAAATAATTTATTTTCCTTAAATGTCTCAAGATGTCCTCTGAAACAGAGAGAAAAGCGAAAAAGCGAAAATCTTTTCTAGATTACATATATATATATATATATATATATATATTGTTGTTCTTTTAATTCTAGAGTTATAGTCCTTTGACAATAACATTATGAGAAGTAGAATATAGTGGGCATTTTAATTCCACAAGAAAAATACATATGTAAAATTCTATTCTCTTCTTGAAATAATAGAAAATAAAACCCAATTTGTTTTTTTGAAATAATGACAAAAAAATGCAATTTTCGCAATTTTAAAAAAAAAAATATATTATTTTTATTTTCGAATTCAAATCGCAAGTTGTATAATATTTGTTAAAATATTTTGCCTATTTTTTGCTACAATACAAGTGAAACAATGGTTGATAGAAGCTTCTTTAAATTTTCCATGGCACTTTGTAGAAAGAACCATTCAGATATAATACCAAATTTGGCACCTTTATAGGAGTTGCAGTTTTACAGAATACAGGCATTGTTTCTGTGTAGATGACTTTTCAGGATTCATCTTCAAACAAGATACATACTACTGCCACCTAAGAAATCCACCACCTTTCATTTATTTTTATTTTACCATTTCATGTTAATTAGCAGACCCACTTCAATATCTAGCCATACCTGTCTACGTGCAAAAAATTTGAATTTTGACTACTTAATTAATTAGGAATGGGGAAAATAATAAAAACAAGTATTTTACAATATATTTTTAATGAGATATATTTTAATTTTCCGGCTTTCATTTCAGAAAATTCATTAATTAATTATGATATATTTTGAACGATATTGTTTTCTGTTGAAATAATAGAAAGATTGGATGATCGTTCTTGTCTGTTTATGTTAAGTATTTAATTTGAGCTTGCTAATACTTCTTAGACACGAATCAATAGAAAACTGGAAGAGTTAGGCATATTTATATTTAGGTCTCAATTAAACCAAGTACATGAAGTGTCTGTAGAATATTAAATGGATGTATAGTTTCTTTATTTTTATTAAATATCGTTACTTAAAACTCTAATTTAAGAATTTTCTATTTCCCACTTGAATTTGTACTTTTAAAACTTCCTATATTTAATAGCGAGATCTTCTCCTTATAATCTAAAGACGAACCACAGAGAAAGCAAAATTCGTCACATATAGTTTCCATTTTTTGACAGCACCAATTTATTTGAGATAATAGAGCCGTAAATTTTTATTTTAAATATTTCTCCGGGTTTCAAGTAACTTTCTTCATTTGATGTTTCATTCATTTCCATTAATTATCTTTCGTTTATTAAGAAATCCCTTTTCTATAACTATTTCTTCAGCCAAATTTTTGTATTTCTTTTAAAGTTTGTTTCAGCACCTGTATCTCGAAATCTTTGGAATGTATTACGTCATCCAGCAATTCATTTTGTTCACAATCTATTGATAGATATTTCTGTTGTAATGCTTTTATTTGTTGGACCGAAGTACTTCAGAATTCGTTTGCAGACTTTTTATTACATGGAACAATTGTAAATACACCGCCTTTATTGCACTAGTATTGCAATATCGACTTTGTATCAGAAAAACCTTTATATGATAATTTTAGACACTTTTATTAA
Source organism: Caerostris extrusa (assembly GCA_021605095.1). Classification (NCBI taxonomy): domain Eukaryota; kingdom Metazoa; phylum Arthropoda; class Arachnida; order Araneae; family Araneidae; genus Caerostris; species Caerostris extrusa. Next base: position 108,286 of record BPLR01014065.1, read on the forward strand.
AATATCCCAACATATTTGTTGGGAACGAGAAAAAAGTTAAATATTCTCCACACAGTAAAACACCAAAAAAAAAAAGCATTTCTGGAGTTGCAGAAGCAGCTACTTTCCAATGAATTGTAAAGTCTAATCACGGGATTATTTACCATGAAACTTAGATAAAGTTAATGTTAGTAAAGTAACAGTAATGTGCTTTTGATTAATGAAGAATCAAGAGGTTTTTGAATCCGTTTCAATTTTAATAGAACTCTCTCTGATTCTTTTTATTAATTTAGTTTTCAAAGCATTTGTTTTTTCTTTTCTTTCTTCTGATGTTTCGAATTCGTGCCATCGATGTTATTATATTACCTACCTATGGATCAGGATAGTAATCGAATTGTGATTCAGTATTTCATATCATTTCCAGCAATACAATTTGGCACAATTTAAACGAAAGATTTAATAACATTTAGGATTGGTTTAACTAAAAGTATAAGCGTTCCATTTGTTTAATTTCAGTATAAACAAAAAAAAATGCAGTTAGAGATCATTCTTAATGATGGAAATCTCAGTCTCTTAATTCAGGCATATTTAACGGTTGCTTTTTCCAAAATCTGCTCACCATGAACGATTACGTTTCTCATATCTTATTTGAATAATATTTCAGTAACTAATAATATTCTGAATAATATTCAGAATTTTCCAATGATAATATTTAGTTTAAAAGAAAAAAATTTATTTATTAATGTTAACTAGTAAATAATAAATACATAAAGTTGAGGAAAATATAGGATATCAAAAAATAAAAGTAAGAATTAAAGAAACTAAAAAAAAAAAAAAGAATCAATTTCTAAAGGATACAATAGCTGAACAGCTCTTCTTACAACATCAGCACTATTTTTGGCTAATCAGGATCAGTGCTAATGTCCTGAAACAACCGATGCACCATGATGGGAAATTGATATATCCTTAAATACAAAAGGAATATATTAATTTATTTGTGATAACCAGTCAGGAATGGAAATCGTTATAATATAGAAGTATTTCTTCAGAAACAGTTGACGGCATAATCTGTATGACATCTTAGACAGGCTCGTCCTCTTTTGAAATATTATAGGGAAACTGTAGTAAAATATTTGAGAAACAGTAGATTTTTCTTCTATTGCTTGTTGCTCCGAAAATGTTCACTCAAAGAAGGGTAGATTTTAAATTTAGTATTGTATCATGTGTTTGAAAAATTGTGTTAGATTTTTTACCTCTTCTGCACTTCCTCTATCGCTGTGGTGTTTCTGTTCTTAGCCATTTAACAAATGGTTGTAACATAGCATTCTTCTAATTTTTGTTTCGTTATAATTTTCATTTGTGAAACTAAGAATTGTTCAGACATTTTTAAACTGGAACTAAGAAAAATGTATTATTTTTAACATGTTGCCTGTACAAGTATAAAACTGTTATAAGATACTATATTAACTATTGTATATATATTGAATGCAAGCACGTTTACGAAATGTCATCTGTTTAGATGCCCGTTTATTCCATGTTCTCATATTTTTTGTAACCAAACATTTTACCGAAAATAATAAAATTTTAGAAGTTCGTGGAATATAGAATTAAATATTTAACTTTTACTATGATATTCCAATGGTACATTAAGAAGTAAAAAAACTGAAATAGTATACAATCGCCTGAAATCTTAACATTACAAATCATTTCACTAAACGAATGAAATTTACCTACAGAAATAACAAAACCTCACCATAACAAAATTGTCAGAGTTTGTTATCCAAGCACATTGGTTGTGTCTCTGTTTATGATATCTTAAAAATATTGCAATCAAATAATTTTAATATCATTTTTTACATTCTTACCTGTTTTCACAAATACATATGGAAGAAAACACAATTATAGTGACTATGTAATTGAGCACACTATAATCGTGCCTAAGTTAGGCAAATTATAATTTATGTTGACAATATCAGTCAGTTCTGCTATTTATTCCGACTGCTCATGTTGATGAGCAGTGACATCTACGGTTTCTGTAAAGCAAAACCTAATCGCCAATCCACGCAGTAAAAGGCGAAGCAATTTTTAAAATATAATTTTCTTGTGAGAAGAATTTTGCCCAATCTTCACCTACAAATGGTTCCTGTTCTGGTGTATTTATTGTACCTGCCTAGTTATAACAAACAAGGGCCTAATGAGCAAACTATTTGTTATTTTTTAAAACATTAAGACACCTTCAATAACCTTGAATATTGCTATTCGCACAAGCACGCATATTCTATATTTTATGCATATTTACTCTTCTCTCTAGGCTTTTTACTATTATTATTATTATTCTATATTTTTATGCATATTTACTCTTCTCTCTAGGCTTTTTTTACTATTATTATTATTATTCTATATTATTTTATGCATATTTACTCTTCTCTCTAGGCTATTTGTTACGGATTAGATCTGATAGGTAATGCGAATTTCATCATAAAGCAAAAATTTCAACAATAAAAATTGAAATATAAGAGAGAAGAACAAATACGAATAAAATTTGACCTTACTTGACAAGGTGCTTTGAAATGTATGTTCGTTGAAGCTAGTATCAAATTCTCCAGAATAACTGGAGTAGAATATATATATATATATATCGAAAATTTACTAGTTAACACACTTCAGACCCCTTAAGTCTTTCTATATTAATTAACTTTTTACGTGTTGTACGAGAAGAAAAAACAGAACAATATCCTTTAATACAATACTTATACAATACTTTTTGCAAAGCTCTTGTAAGATTACTATGTGTTTTTTTTATGTAGCTTTAATTAAGTGAATGAAAACTTAATCTTTAACCTCTTCCTCCTGAAAGAAATCAACAATCCCTAAAGCCAGAGTAATGGAAAGAATTATTGTAATGTTCAAAAAAAAATATTATACTTTTAAAACCAGGACTGTTTTATAATCGATACAAAATTGTAAAACATCTTGTTATTTGCCAACACATTTAATGAAGACTGACTAATTTCGAAAAGACAGATTCTTTTCTTTTATGTTCATCATTTTCATGAATGATTATCACAACTTTTATGAGCTGAGTTACATTTCCATTTGCATTTTCAATGTTCAAAAGCAAAGAGTCATCAGGGATTCTTGTCCATTAAAAAAAAAAAAAAAAAAACGGCCATCACAAAAGTGTTCAAAAGAGAATCGATGAAGCGCATGGAAGAGATTTCATTAAAAATTTCCTTTGTCAAAGCAGCACGCCATTAAATGGGATTCTCGATATGCGTAAAGGGAAATCATGTCAAAACTTTTTCAATTTTGCCTCTCTTCTGGAGATTTTGAAATTTTAATCTACTTGAGGTGCTGTTTTAAATAGAAACACATCGGGAAAGCAGACAGGTGACGCCCAGATATGTTTTTTCTTTTGTGTGTTATGGATTGTAAAGGAAAGTTCTTTTCAGTAAGAATTCGTTTTTTATGTTTTCCTTAACTTTTACTGCAATTTGCTCCACTATCCAATTTATCGATAACACCTCTCACAATTGCTATTTTTGGAGTGGCAATACATTTGGTTTCTTAAGCCATTCTGAGAGTACTGCCGTGACGATATGCGTGCCAATATGTAATTGTAAATATTTTTATTAAATCTTTTTGTAATCAATGTAATAAATCAATGTAATAATTTTGTAATTAATGTAATAATTTTGTAATCAGTGTAATTTGTTGCAATCAATTGTAATTGTAATCAATGAATAATTCAATGTAATTTTTCTAATGTCTGCTTGTGGTGCTATATTTTATGAATGTTTCTTGGCATGGTGTGTATATGATAATCTCTATCCCCTATTGGATGTGAACAAGATCTGATTAAAGGGCCACCTATTTTGGAGGAAACAGATCTTGCCACCACTGGGAATGTAAATAACATCTTTGTGCTGCCTTTTAATTGGTGAGGTCTTCAAATGCAAAAATCAAAAGTGCAAAAAGTGTTTCAAATTCAAGTGCAGGTTGTCAAGAGCAAAATCTATTAAGATAGTTATGACTTGTGAAATTATCTGTTGCGTGTTTATTGATAGGGTGTTTCTTCCGAACGGAAACAGTTTGCTTTGGTGATGGATAGAATGATAAGCACTCATGTTTTGAGAAAATGCATGTGGGTAAAATTGATCTTCGACTTACAAAAAAAGACACTCCTCTTCGATCTGATTTAGTGTCGGCATTCACCCCCCAATTTAAAAGTATATGGACTCAGAGACGATGGAAAAGTATATGGACTCCCCCTCATAAAGAGGAAAATCCGGCCAATAATGAATGAAGGGTGTATATTGTAATGTACAAAAACACTCCTACAGACATCAATGGGACAGGAGATTAGGGATGAAAATTTGAAGAGAGAGAGAGGGGGGGGGAAGCAGAATCAGAGCGGTGGTGGTCTATTGGGAGCTCGAAGAAAGAAGGGTACCCAGTTGCTGGTCTTGAACAAACAACTCGTGCGAGAATCAATGACCAGGACATGAGACATCTGGCCGGTGTTAATCAGGCGGACACTAAAAAAAAGCCCCATTTGTGTTTAGCCCTGTTAGCGTATGACAAAGGTGCTAAACTTTAATCATAATGGTACTCTGTTTTCCTTGCCTCCGAAGACACCACAATCATCCTCATATGTAATCTTTTATCTTAATTGAACTTTTTATTTGTAAGCTCTACTTGGATAGCAGTTATTGCAAATTCACTGGGACAGGATTTTGGTTAGATAACTATTGAGCAGCATTATTCTTAGATGTTAAGACTCATATATATATCTTTTTTTTTTTATTATTGCAATATTATATATAAAGATTCAAATATTTGTTTGCTTTATAAATGCCACTTATTCTAACATAATGTTAGTTGTATCATTTATTTGGGTATTTAAATTGAAAATATTAATAAATACATTTTATTTATTTTAAAATCATGAAATTTGCATTTGATTTATTCCATATGTATGTGTTTCCTTCTCCAACATTTGTAAGTCACTGAAGGATTTCGAACCTGTTAGAATATATGTGGTAAGGGTTATTGCGGATTTTGAGCTATATTATGGTAAGGGATATTGCGGTATTTTTTTTTTTGGATGTGTTTATTGAGAGTTTAGGGAGTCGTATTCTGTCTTGGTACTAGTTATCATTTTTAGGGTTTTTAGTTTTGAGCCTAAAACAATACCTCACTACTTATAAGAACGTCTACGAAATATTTTAATGAAATTGTTAATAATTCATATAAAAATCAAAAGTTAATTTTGATCAGCATAGAAATAAAAATTTACACTTTTTTTTTTTTTTTTCAATTTTTAATATCCTCACCATTGTCCTGTGATTTCAATTTGTAATATAATTATTATTTTCATAATTATTCATTTGTTACATAATTAACTGTTGGAATATTTTAAATATTTTGTATTCTTATAAAAAAACCTTCTCATAGAATTTTTAATTATCTTATTTGCAGTTTGTATAAAATGAAAAAGTTATCATTTGTGAATAGAAGAAAAAAGTACAATTTTACATGTTTGCTAAAATTCTTCAAACAATTTGCTTCCTTTTCTATGAGCATGTCATTTCCTTTTACATTTGCTTTTTCATCAAGTTTTAAGAACTTTTATAAGATTATTTAGATTCGTATAATTATTCGTTTAAGGAATATATTCTTATTTTGCTTATAATTTTTTTTTTTTTTTTTTTGTGTACCATTCATTCTATTCTTAATTATCCAACAGTTTTTGTAGATGGTAATATATTAAACTTTTTGATGAATAAAATGTTTTACAGTAGAAATAAAAGTTGATTGTATTTTTATGATTTTAATAATTTAGTTCTTTAGAATATGTAATATAATGGATTTAATTTATTGGCATGGTATAATATACTTAGAACTGTAGTATAATATACAATAGAATAGAACAATATTAAAGTATAGTATAATATACATAGTATAATTAGGTCTGCAATTTAGTATAGTATAGTATACTTTATAATAGACAATTCATAGATGATATTTTTTATACTTATAAAAAAAATTATTTCTATTTAAAAAGAGAATAAGAAAGGCCGATGTAATGAAAATTATAAAATTATGGATCATTAATATTTATTAATTCATGTTGTGCTGGATTCCTTAGTTTGGAAAATACTGAAATAATCACTTGCTATTTTTTTCAACCTTGTTTGAAAGAAACTACACTAATTTTTATACACTAAACATGGAATACACTAATTCTTATTTATAAATCACATGTTTTACCATAAAGAAGAATAAAGAGTATTTTAAATTTTTGGAGAGATAAATTTTTATTTGTATAGTAATGTCTTCTAAAGAATAAAATAATTATTCTGATACATAATGCATTCAACATGAAATTTATTATTATTAATTTTTTTAATATGCTGTCCTCAAAATAATCTTTAATTTATAGAAAAAACATTAAAATTTCTAGTAATAATAATATGCATTTAAAAGTTAATAAGTGTCTAACATATATATTAAAAATCATTTTTTTAAAATTATTTACAAACTTCTCAAATTATATGAAATGAGTTAAAATTTTTTTAAAAATATTTGTAGTTAAATATACGATTCGGAAAAAAAAAGTTGTCGTAGTTAATATTTTAAAAGTAAGTTTAACAAAATTTCACAATTTAAAAGAAAATCTGTGTATTTATACTAAAGAACAGACAAGTTGAAAAGTTTCAGTGGTTGGAATTTTAAAACCAGTACAAGAAAATCTATATGCACTTAAGAAAGACAAAATTTTCCGCAAATATTTTCTTCTAAATTTGAGATAAATTTTCTTAATTTTATTTATATTCTATCAAAAATAATTCGCCTTCTTGAATTTAACATCTTTTTTGTCTGATGATATAGAGATAGAGTTTAATTACATGTTGTTGTTTTTTTAATTTTCTTTTAAAATTTAAAAGCAACAAAATAAATTATAAATAATTCCAAACTGCTTTTATGTTAAATTCCAAAATATCTTTACCCAAACTTCTCTTTCAAAAATTTTAGTTGCTTGAAGAATTTCTCTTGGCTTCTTAAAAATTCATGAATGACATATTTTCCTTAAATTTTCTTCTTATCACCAAGAATAACCTGGCAACTATATTCCAGAAAAATGTTAAAAGATGGTGTAAAAAATATAACATTTTAAATTTTAATAAATATAGTCTGCATTTTCTAAAAAGAACTTATTTCAGTAAAATGTTGCAGTATTCCACATTTTGTTTTATCTGTAAATAAATTGCTCTTTCAGAACAGTTTTTTAATTTATAAGAAACAGTTTAAAAATAGAAAAGAAATATTGTTAATGTAAAAAGCAATAAATTGTCTCACAATTAGTTCTAAACTTTATTTTAAACTAATTAAATAAATGAAAAGCCCATTTAAGAATGCAATATAATTTAATGGATTATTTGCAAGTGTATCATTACTTTTCCAGCTTTAGAAACAAGTTTTTTTAAAGAAATAAAAAGCTGAAGTTAAAGTATAACTGTTGCACACACACCGATTAATAATTATTATCTCTAACAATAATAAACAGCATTCATAACAGTTATATATCATTAAAAAATGAATATTTTAAATTAATATAGTGAAACTAAAGAGATAAAATAAAGAATATATAACAAAAGTTAAATACAAAATAACACAAATTTTGAAGATTCTTATCCACAGATTCTTAGAGGGTTCAAAATTGTAATTGCAACTTACAAATAATAAATATTTTGTTTTGTTCTATTGCAGCTGGAAAACAGTTAGACAGTGTATTTGAGGTCTTAAGGCAAGCGCTGAACCGACGTTACTCACTTGGCACTACCCAGGAGGAGCGTGTAGCTTGAAAATAAGGTACTCTTGAGGAGTAACAATACCGCCGCAAAGCACTATGATCCTTTTAGACGGTGACCTACGGTTTAAAGTGGATTCTGAACCACTACAAACATCCATAGCACCGCCGGGGTTCGAACCCGAAACCTGTGCAGATAATAGATATAATTTATTATATTAGTGTTAAAAATTTTATGATAAAATATTAAAAAAACAAAAAGTTGCTTTTTATGTAATAAAAAAATTGACCAGAAAAATCTAAAAATCCCTTTTAACATTGAAAAGCCCAAGATCATTAAATTATTTAAAAAAAAAAAGTTTGTTTTAAAGAAAATAAGTTTTTCATTAATATAATATAATTATTGCATGGTTATTAAATTTAATGTTGAATTTTTAGTTAAAAATTTTAATTAATTAATTAAATTAATCAGAAAATAAAATTAATTTTTTTTTATTATGTAAAGAAATTTATATTTTGAAATTTCAACTAAGATTTTGTAAGTATCTTATAGTTGCAGAACAAAAAAAATAATTTTTAAACTTTAGAAAATAAATTCCCCTTTTCATTACCTATTTTCCCATCCAAACATTTATTTACGATTACACATTTATTTTTCCCATCCAAACATGCTTTCAAGAATAGAGAAATAAATTTGAAATCCCATCTTTCAGTTTGTCTAATATTGAATTTAAAAATCAATAGAATTTAAATGCAACATTCCGAGAGAATAGCTCACGATTCTTTTTTTTCCATTTGATGTATCACGAGAAGGTTGAGTTTCTTGTGTATAATGACTCCAAAAAAGTCTAACCTTAGAGCTTTTTCTGATTTCTGAATCTTTCTAGAAAAGCATGGTTGAAGAAACGGTAAGAGGGATGCAGTTATATGAAAGCCATTTTTAGATTTATTTCTTGGTACTTGCTATTCAGATTGTGGTTGAAGCAGGAAATTGAATCGCCTCTATGGTCTTTAGAAAATGGATGGAAGACATGGAAAGGGGGATGGAGATGAATTTTCAGAACAGCACCACCCCTCACCACGCTTTTTGATGGATGATATCAAATATGCATTTCACCACTTCAGCAGAAGGGAATATCCTTTTTAGTTCTAGTTCTTTCAAGGGAAAAATTGCATTTGAACAGATATTAAAAGATAGACGAATATTCTTCTTGTAAAAATGGATATATGTGTTCGAGTTATGTGAAGCATGTAGTTGAATTTGTAGAACGGTTTTGCATTGGAATGTGTTCTTGTTGAGTATAAGTTAGTAAAAAAAAAACGGAAAGAATATTTAAACGCTCTGTATGCTAAAGATGGTGGACATGATATTGATTTAGCTACTATTTGGTTTTCATCTGCTATATATAAATTAATTAGAGTAAAATGTTAGTAGATATGTTTACTGTATTTACACTCATGTCCATAAATTAAGGATAATTCAGAATCACACAGAAATTGAACTCTAAAATAAAAATTTCACCTGTAGAATTATCACACACATCTTGAAGAAGAATATGCAAATTACAGGAAACCACCAGATGGCGCGGATAGTACGTCACAATGACGAGAGTGTAAGAGAGGGGTAATAAGGAATGGTGGCAAAGAAGTAAAATTGTTCACAAGCGCTTTAAAAGCCTTTCAGTGCAATAACGGCATAGTTATGGCACAAAGGAAGCATTTGGATGATTTTACGTGGTAGAATTATCGGACGACTGGAATGTGGACGTACCCAGCTGGAAGTATCGGAGGAACTTGGAATCGCCCAGAGTGTCATCTCCAGGCTACATAATCAGAAAATATAGCTGTGATTAATTTCACAGCAGAATAAAAATAAATATATATAAAATAAAAACCGTACTAATTATATGAAAAGTTATATATATATATTTTTCCTTTAAAGAAATATAAGTAAAAAGAAACCTATTCTGTGTCAAGAGTCTTATAATCAAAAAACACATCTTGAATATTTAGCTACTTAATAAAAATTACGGAGGAAGCCCATTTTGGTAACATTTAAAAAAATAAAATTGCATACTTTATAGATAAGTATTTTACTACAAATCCATAAAAACAATTTTATAATAATTACTATAGCAAAATATTCCTTTTACACAAGTTTTTTTTCTGCCTGTTTATATTGATCCTTTGTCATCAAGACCATCAAATAGTATATTTCAGAATTGGCTGTCCAATACATCTCCTCTTCAATAAACAACAACTCCTTAAGACTCCCTTAACGAACTGCAATCTTGGAAAAAGTTCTTTCATAAATAACCATCGATGCGCTTGTTATTTTCCGAATGTTATTGCTATTGAACTCTTGAAACAAGTCACCAGTGTTTGCCTTCGTTCTGAACAGAAAAGTGCCTCCTTATTTCTGAAACTCAAGGTTTTTTGTTATTTTTTTTCTATAATGTTGATTTTAAAAAAAAATTGTGAAGAAAGACTGAAAAAAATATCTGATTTGATGACCCTTGAAGAATTGAAGAACAGAAAATTATTTATCTTTACTATAAAAATGGTCTGAATTGGGAGACGACGTTATTATATATATTTGACATTTGAGCTCTGTTATAAAGGTATGAAAAATTTGAATTGAATGACAAATGCTATATTTTTATGGAAATAGATATTTATTTACAAAATATTATTATGTAATTATATACAGTTAAATAAATGCCACTTAAATTATGAAAGATGGTGAATAGAATAGATTCTCAAAATCAGGAAGAAATTAGAAAGATTACAGAAATTCCTTACCGTACTGAACATTTCTCACACATATGATTCCCATTGATTGTTTATCCTTCATGCGGCATATCGACATTATAAAAAATGTTTAGTTATGAAATTATACCAAATTTTGTACTATAAAAATGGAAAAAGCTCTTAAGATCAAATTGATTATAAGTAAAAAATAATTTACTAATAAAATAATTAATGTTATTCAAAAATTTAACGCAAAACGTTTATCAATATATGTATGAAATAAATTTAAAAACAAACAAATCTACATGTACTACTGTGCACAAAAAGTAAGACCAATTTTTTTTTTTCAAAAACCTCTTTATTTATTCTTTCAAATTCATTTCATCGCCTTCAATGTAATCCTCTCCGGACACAATGCACTTATGCCAACTTTTTTTTTCCAATCCTCAATGCATGCTAAAAGTCATCGGCAGGGATGACTTTCAAAACGCGCGACGATTCACGTTGTATCTCTTTAATCGACTCAAAACGGTGTCCCCTGAGTGGTCTTTTGAATGCTAATGAATTTTTGGACGTCAAATTTCAAACAGATGTCAAGGACAGTGCCAACAATCTAAGAAAGAAAAAAAAAACAATTGAAATTCCATTAGCCCTGGGAATATTAAATTGAAAATAGATCTTGCTCTTTGGACACAGTAGTATATATCAGATATAATTAAGATATTACTATTCATATTTTGCAAACGATTGCAGCACTGAACAGTGACGCAATTCAGTTGAAATCCTTTGATATTGATATACTACTGTGTCCAAAAAGTAAGTCCAATTCTCAATTTAAAATTCCCGTGACTTATGGAATTTTAATTTTTTTTCTGTTTTAGGTTGCTGGCTCTGTCCTTGACATCTGTGGGAAATTTGACGTCAAAACATTCATTCGTGTTTCGTCGAGACGCTAAAACTGATTCCGGCGATTTTTGAAATGTCTAATTTAATTGAGCAAAGAACTTACATTAAATTTTGTTTGCAGAAACGTATAGACTATTGCAGAAGGCTTTCAGTGAGCATTCCTATATCAGAAAGAAATGCTTAGAAGTGGTATAAGCAAAGAAGGCAGAGAACGCGTTGAAGACGAAGAGCCCTCTGGTCGACCATTGACCTCAACCGACGAAGCTCACGTCGAAAAATTAAAGATTTGGTGCTTGCAAACAGTCTATTTACAATTAGAGACCTTGCTGATGATGTTGGAATTTTATAAGGACCGGTTAATTCCATTTTGGGCCTCAAACACTTCAAATCTCGATTGCTACCGAAAACACTGAATGTGCTCGCTCGACTTTTTAGCATGCATTGAGGATTGGAAAAAAGGCTTTCCTAAGTGCATTGTGGCCGGAGGGGATTACTTTGAAGGCGATGAAATAAACTTGTAAGAATAAATAAAGAGTTTTTGAAACTAAAAGTAATTGGTCTTACTTTTTGGGAGCAGTAGTACATTGAAATTTATGGAAAATTGAATACATAACATATACGAAAATGTGCTATTTGGTGAGATTTGATTTATATGGATGAAATACATTGTTGCCTACACTAAAATGACAAAATGTCTGTAGTAGAAGTTTAAAGAGTCTAAAGTACATAATTATTATTTTGTATACGAGAATATCCTATTTGAGTAAAAGAAAAAGATGGTTTCAATCACATAAATTCTGCTGTTGTTTTTTTTTTCTTTGAAAATTGAGGTGCCATACTGTCGATTATCTTATGGTGCAACATGGATTAATCTAAATCTTTTATATGTATCCATTATTAGCCTCAAGCCAATTCAGGTAAAATTAATCGGCAATGAGAAGGCGGTATTTTGCAATTGCAGACTCACTCCCTATGTTGTATCTGTAACATATAGCCCTGTATGTGGATGTGCCCTGTTAAGAAACTTTGGTAGACTTACATGGGCGAAATACCGAATTGAGCTCCCTCTCACCATTGATACATGACGCAGCTTCAAATACTATTGATAAATGGCACAAACTGCAAAGTTTGTTTTCCAGTTGATCCCATCCAAATGAATATGCTATCATAAGAATAGTGATGACTCTTATATATAAGAAATGTTTTAAGTCCTGCTCGTTATGACATACCAGTGGGTATAAGTATATCATTGATAACAGATATTTTTGCATGTCTATCTCGTCCATAAGGCAGTAAAGGCGATATATTCATGGCTTGTGTTACATAAATAGGAAGATGCCTGTTTACATTGATTGCACTCAAGTATAATAGAGGTGTGACTGATGAGACATTCGGTTGTAGATATCTTATTATGATTGACATCATTTCAGTGTGATATTCTTTCCAATAATATCTATGCGAGATAAAGTTTTGTCTGCACTATTCAGTAGCAATTAGTTCGCTTCTCGTATTGTTATCAAACATAAACAAATCCGGCCAGGTTGTACGTAACTAAACTTTTCCTGCAGTTTAAATTTTTAAAAGCTGTAACTGTAATATAAGCCCCGCACACACTAAAACCCTTCCTCAAACAAACCAACTTGTGAAAAATATCTCAGTGAATTACCATTTTGGCATAAAGTTTTATTTAATGTATTGTAACTAAACAAACTTGTTATCAATCTCATTAAATTAAAATTGTATATGAACTTTTGTTTTAAAAATAGCATTAAATATCGCTAAATATTTTAAGGAAACCAATAACAAGGATCTAATTACTAATTTGAATTTGATTAATAATAAAAGAGCTAATTAATTGAACCACCCATGAGGCAAATGCAGACGAAGACACTGAATTATACATGAATGCATCAAAATAGAAGCCCCTTTAATTTTATCTTGGATGAAATTTTTATTGTTTTCCATGAAAACAAAAAAAAAAACTTCTTAACCTAACATCTCTTCTATTGATAATGATGCGGTTCGTATTCTTTGATAAAATTAAGTTTATTCAATTGTCAGATCCAGGACTCAAGGATTCAGCCGGTCCAAATGAAGTTAACACTCCCCTGTTTGGATTGTTTAGTGGCGCAGTTAGTTATCATGTAGAAATTTCTTGATGACGAAGCGAAAAAAAAAAAGACGGCAATTATTAGCTTTGAACGACAAGCTCATTCAAATAAATTTAATCAGAAGGGGAACCACGAAGGAAAAAAAGGTTTTTACTTTCTATATATTTTTTAAGCGGTTATTTATTTATTTGAATAGATTAAGCTTGTTTGAGTTTCTTAATTTATGCATTGTATTACTCCAGATAAATAATAGAATTTATCTCGGGTTTGTTTTGTTAAAGATTATGCTTTTTCTTTCGTAATTTTTAAGAATATTTTTAAATATTCATAATCTTGTTCCCGAAATATGTAATAGAATTTAATATTTGCACAGATTCATTTTTTGGGAAAATTTAGCACCACAATTTTTTTTCCGCCTTTTTAATAACAGAGAATTAATATTTGGCAAACAAAGATGTTTTACGAAACCACTTAATTATAAGAAATGGAACAAAGCAATATTTTTTATTCTATTTATCAAATTAAAGAGGATGTTATTTTAATTTACTGTTATCTAATAGGCGTCTTTAATATTAATTAAACATTCCGTCACGTTTATTTAATAAACATGTACTTTAATTCAGAAGAATTGTTAAAATAAACAATGATTGGATATTTAATTTCATTATAACTCTAATTAATAGGCTGATAAAAGCTTTTGCGTGTATTTCAATTATTTTAATCAAGGATTATTAATTTTTATAATATTATTAGTATTTTTTTTTAAATTTGTTTATACGCAGATTCATTTGTGCAGAATAATCTGCGTATATTAAGAAATGAAATTTGATTGAAAACTATTTGAAATCATTTGGGATTTACTTAGCGTAATATTGTGAAATATAAATAAATTTGAAACATTTCTGACATAAATATGTCCATTTTTTCTTGTTCATTAATCCAATTCTGCACATAAATTTTAAGTAATGAAGTTATGTTAAATATTTTGCTACTAAAGCTATAGCTTTAATTAATTTGAAATAATAATTTTAAATCATATTTCAATAAATGAAAGAATGAAAGTTTTAAAGCGAAAATTTATGAAAACATAGTTATAATTTTTTTTAACATAATAACATTTTCAGTTATCTTATATCCCTTAAAATTTTTGTTGTTCTAATGCAGCTGGCAATACAGAGACAGTTAATCTTTTTGCCATAAGCAAGGATTTCACCGCTGTAACTCATTTAGCACTACGCAGGGGACACGTGTAGCTTGAAGATATTCTACAGACGCGATAACGTTCTATGATCCTATTAGACCGGGACCTACGGTTTAAAGTAAGTTCTGAACTACTACAAAATCCCTGGCATCGAGGGCCAGAACGCTAGCCACTCAGAAATCAGGTCCTTTCCCGAAATATTTAAAAGTTCATTTGAGAATTACAAATTCTCAAGAAGAGGAATCTTTTTTCTGAAAACCAGTTTCCTTTAGAAGATAAAAAGATGACATAAGACCTCAATCATAGATTATTGCTTTTTAATAAGAGTGCAAAAAGAAGAGACACGAATCGACGATGATGTACTCTGTTGCTGTTTAGTAACTGGTAACTGTTTAGTGACTGTTTTATAATTGCATTTCTCTTTTTACTCTTTTATTGTAATAATATCTGTAAGGTTGATCGAAATTGTGTCATTAAAGGCACTTAAATAGCATGGTGTAGTTTCTCGAATACGACACACAAATAAGATACGGTGCCCTAAAATTTCTCTTGAAGAGCATTGTTCGACTACCTTCGTTCCTTGTAAATTAAGATTATCTTTCAGAGCAGGGATGGCAGAATTGACAAGAACGGTCACACACACACACACACACACACACACACACACACACACACACACAGGCACACACACATACACACACACACAGGCACACACATACACATACACACACAAATACTCTAAAATCAGTTAACATTTATATGATCCATATCTATAATCTATATTAAACGGTTAATATGTAATATATATATATATATATATATATATATATATATATATATATATATATATATAGATAAATTTTTACTAAATGTGTATTGTATATATACACTAAAGTGACAAAAGTCATGGGATAGCAATATGCAAATTTTCAGATGACAGTAGCATCGCGTAGAACAGGTCTAAATGCGCAGTGCTTTTGCAGAGCTTTCATTTCTGTTCAAGTTATTCATGTGAAGAGGTTTTGACGTGATGATGACCGCATGACGGGAATTAACAGAATTTGAACGCAGAATGTTAGTTGGAGCTAGACGCATGGGTCATGCCATTTCGGAAATCGTTAGGGAATTCAACATTCCCAGATCCACTGTGTCAAGAGTGTGCCGAGTATGAAAATTCAGGCATAGCATCCCACCATGGACAGCGCAGTGGTCGACCGCCTGCACTTAACGACCGAGACCGGCGACGTCTGCAAAGAGTCGCAAATTCTAACAGACAAGCAACACTGTGTCAAATAACCGCAGAAATCAATGTGGGACGTACAAGGGACTTGTCTGTTAGAACTGTGCGGAGAAATTTGGCTTTCTTGGGCTATTCCAGCAGAAGACCGGCTCGAGTGCCTTTACTGACAGAACGACATCACTTGCAGCGACTCTCGTGGGCACGTGAGCATATCGGTTGTTCCCTAGATGAATGGAAAACCGTGGCCTGGTCCGATGAGTCACGATTTCAGTTAGTAAGAGCTGATGGTAGGGTTCGAGTGTGGCGCAGACCCCACGAAGCCATGGACCCAAACTGTTAGCAAGGCACTGTTCAAGCTGGTGGTGGCTCCGTAATGGTGTGGGCTGTTTTCATGGAATGGACTTGGTCCTCTGGTGCGACTGGACCGAACATTGACTGGAAATGCTTATGTTCAGCTACTTGGAGATCACTTGCAGCCATTCATGGACTTCATGTACCCAAACAACGATGGGATTTTTATGGATGACAATGCGCCATGTCACCGGGCCACAACTGTTCGCGATTGGTTAGAAGAACATTCTGGACAATTCCAACGAATGATTTGGCCACCTAGATCGCCGACATGAATCCCATCGAGCATTTATGGGACATCATCGAGAGGTCTGTTCGTGCCCAAAATCCTGCCCCATCAACGCTTTCCCAATTATGGACGTCTATCGAGACAGCATGGCTCAATATTCCTGCAGAAGACTTCCAACGACTTGTTGAGTCCATGCCACGTCGAGTTGCTGCACTTCGCCGGGCGAAAGGAGGGCCGACACGATATTAAGAGGTATCCCATGACTTTTGTCACTTCAGTGTATATATATATATAATGGAAAATATAATGTAATATAAAATGAAATTAAGAATTTGTTGCACAATAGTACTTGAATTTGATAAGTATTTAAAGTAATCATCAAATTATATATGCAAATTATTTTTGCAATAAACAAGTGAACAGTAATGTGTCAAGTGTTATCTGTCCACCAATTATTTTATATTCATGCTTCAAAATGTTTGTTCACAAATTTGTCTTTGTGCAAACCGGCTTGCTTATTTGTAGTTATTAGAGTTTTGCATAACGTTTTTTATCGTCCGATATTTTTCTTCCTAGCACGCATGCTCATAAGAAACATTGCAGCTATTGCGCATGCTTATCTGTAATACTTCACTACTGAACTATTAATACGAGCATGCGCTAGGAAGAAATAACATCGGACGATAAAAACGTTATTCAAAAAAACTCTCTAATATCTAGAAACAAAAACCTTGTTTTGATCAGCACAATTTTAAAATGGAACAGACCATTTTAAATTGAACATCTTTTTTAGGATAAACACCATAGAGATAATATGAAAATTTCATGATATTGATACTGTATTCAGGATAACAAGTAACTGGAAATAGAGTATAGACTATTATTGAAAGAAATTATGTGTGCATTCAAATTATTAATCTTCTTCTCAATAATTAATATTTCTTAAAATTAAATATTGAAACCACATGTTTTCTAGATTGATGGTTGGATCAGATGATACATTGCAATTATGATAAGTAGTTAGTTTCGTAATAGTTTGATTGTTATCAAGTTATTATGTTGTACTGAATAATTTTATGAATCATCATATTTGTAATGAAAGAACTTTTACTACATAAAATGATTTACAAATACGTTTCTTATTACTTTTAAATTCTATACTATACCAAAATATTATAGATTAATTTAATTTGTGTAAAAATATCTTTGGAGTATATGTCAGATAATAATTTTACTTAATATTTGTTAGATTACAGTCATATTTGTAGTTAATATTTGTTTAGATTTACAGCAGTCTTATTAATAATTCGTTTTTAAGGAAAAAAAATTAAATCAGTTTGTGTTAAATTTTACAAATTCTAATTGCAAATTGACTTTATCTATCGCTGCTACGGTACAACAAGGTTTTTAAGACGTTACAATATCATAAAAGGAATTGATTATAAAACAGTTTTGTTTAACCATATTTTCCCGTTAAATAATTTGTTATATGTTAAATATATGCAATAATGTAGTTTATTGCCGTTTTAAATAATGTGTTTTATTTATTAATTTTTTATTCGCATTTAAACATTAACAAGCCTCATGCAAACTTTTTTTTTATCTTTCTTGATTGGAAAAGGATAGTTTTCTTTTTTGTTATTGCAAATGCCTGTGAGTAGTTTTGTGGTTATCCTTTATAAAAAAAGCAATGTTTAAAATAAAAAATTAAAAATACAGAATAAAAATTTAGTGTACCCTTAAGTTAAAATAATGTGCTACTTTCATATAATTTAAATTTTTATATTGATGGAAATGATTCATCCTTCATAAAAATTAGCTATTCGAAACTAGCGAATACCACGATATATTATCCTCAATTTCTGGAGAAAACACCCTTAGGTAGCAGAAATTGGATGTCACAGCCTATTGGATGACATTTGCAGTTCTGAAATTAAACACTCAGGTACCTAAGCGAAGGCGACGCATGCGTCCTTCATGTATTATGCAAGTTTCCTGTTCACTTGGCGCGTATTGGCAGCCTATTTTAAGCCTCAAATGTCTCATATGTATGCGGCGATGGCTGTTTAGAGGATTCCTTTTCATGATAGCTATTCTCATCTGCGAAAAGAGTAACAGGTAAGGAAATAACGTTTAGTTAGGAAATTTTATAATTATTTCTTTGTTTAAATATAAATATAAGCTGAATGCTAGAAATAAATATTATTATAATTATACATATATATAAATTTAGTATTCGTTACTTATTAATTATATATTTATATATATATATATATATATATATATTAATCTAGGAATTATACAACACATATGTTATAAAATTCCTATATTAAAGAAACATTATAGTTGTACTAATATAAAATATTTACGGTTGATGCGTTCGCTGAAAATAAAATAATGGTATAGTAATAATGGTATAAAAAACAGACATTTTACATAATTTTCAACAAAACTGTAAAAATAAAATCTTACCGCGAAGATATTCAAATTAATTCACAGAAATACACGTAATTATTAGAACACATACAAAAAAGTATTTTTACAAGAGAAAAATTAAAGAAATCTTAAATTTGACCACAGCCTTCCGTTACCCTCCTGGGAATGGGTGTGATGAACCTATATACGGGGAATGCTCTACCGTCGAGTTCAAGGTTTGGTTTGTCGCTCTACGGTCATTATGTGTACATTTTAGTTATTAGATCGGATTTAGAAGTATAACGTGGATTCGAACCACTAATATGTCACCGCCAAAATTCGAACCCGAAGCCTGTCGTACCAAGGCCGGCGCGCAAGCAATTGGCCATCAGACCACGATGGTATTTAAGAAAGAAAATGAAAAGCTTGATACCAACTGTGAGTCTCTGATACCAATCCTGAGTGCATGTTAGTTTAAAATTGCGGTGAAGATAGCATATAATGTATTTTTATTCTAATCTTGGAAAAGCGTAATCTGCTACATATCTGCCATTATACTGAGGAATGTTCAAAGTTCTTGGTTATCCGATAACAATATTAAACTTACAAACACTCTTTTAGTATGAAAAATGCATACAATAATACTATTTTCTAACCATTTTTCTTTTTTTTTCCAATTACGCGAGATTACACTTCACACTAACCTACTAATCTGCATTATTTCTTACATTTTCTCTTATCTTTAATCTATTGATCCCTCTAATTAAACTGGCGTCAAGCAATTTTTGGCATCTTGAGAGACATGTTACATAACTGCCTTCTGGCAGGTCGCCAGCTTATAAACGATGACGTTCTAATATCAAAATACATCATGCTAATAGTTTTCAGATCCATGTCTTTTCATCTGGCTAAAAGATGCAATGTCCGATATTAAATTCCGTAATAAAGTTATGTCAAATATGACACCGAATCTTATAACTTCAATGACTA
>BPLR01014066.1:0-30325 GCA_021605095.1 Caerostris extrusa
TATGCGATCAAAAAGAATTTAGAGATCCCAGTATTACGTAAGTGACGAAATAGTTGTCACATACATGATGTTAACATTCAGACAAAGAGAAGAACGAGTTCTATAATCTGTTATAAAAATGCAGAAACCTTTTCAGCTGCCACATCGTCTTCAGTTCGGAAACGTGGAATAATAAGACATTTAATTCATGCGCTCTAATTTGAATTTGTTAAAAAAAAAAAAATAATTTCAAAGTAAACGATGAATACTGTTTAAATCTTAATGATATTGTAATTGCATTAAAAGTTGATGATAAATAAGTGAATGTAATTTTTTTTTTAAATAATTAAGTCACTGATAATCTCTTTCTTCTGCTGGTATACCTAATCGCATTGCTGTATTATGATTGGAAGTATGCGGTACGAGTTCTGACAAACAGTTTGGCAGGCATTTTTACTCTTCCACAGATAATTAAAACATTTGTCTGTATACTTTTTCAAGTTTCCAACTGGTAAAACTAATTACCAATAATTCTTTCGCTCAAAATCGTTATTTTGAGGGAAAGTTGAAGGGGGTTTTAGATAGGGAATCGTGCAAAAATGTTTTCCTCCATTTATTACAACTTTAAAAATGTGGTATTGGCATTCATTTAAAGAACATTCTTGTGTTTTGAATTTTCTTACAAATAAGACAATATGTATACTACACAAATAACAGAACTCAGTTAACAGGTCCACAGTATTAAAAAGTAAGTGGTACATAGTAGAGTGGTACATTTAAGCATAAAGAGGCTCTTTTTGTAATACAAATCAGTCTTATTTATTCTTAATCATGGAAACAGCTTCTATAAAAGCTGTCTTTGGCTGTGGATAAAAGATAGCTTTTTATAAGCCGCAGTGGAGTCACCCACTTACTCGGTCTATGTCTGCTAAAAGCAGTCACTGCTTCTGCTACTGTGGATTGTATTACGGAAGGATACAATGGAATTGCCTTTTCACATTTCATTCCAAACATTTGGGAAAATAAAAATTGTTTTATAATTTAAACCGATCTTGAATCTGTATCTGGCTCGACACCCGACTCGTCGCCAACTGACTCCCATCATTGGTAAAAAACACGCAGTTTGTTTAAAATCGAATTTCAGCCTGAGCTGTGTGACTACAATGAATGTTCTCTTACAAGAATAGAAGACATTTTTAGCATTGGGATTTTTTGGTACTTACATTATTAACGATACCTTGGTGGCAGACTTGGCGGTTTTAAGTGTCGCCAATCTAACAACTACAGATTTGGTGGTTTTTGGAATTCTTAATCCAAGCAGCTGCAGATTTGAGAGTTTTGACGCCATTTTGTAGTGCTACGAAAATGCGTATTTGGATTTGCCAGAAATAGAACAAAGATGCAATTTTTATTTTTTTATTATGCGAAATACTGGATCAACTTCATGCGTGAATCATATGTCTTGGATATGGAGAATAAACCAAAAAAAAGGTAGTGGACCAGATTGCATTGTGGAAATTGATGAGAAAGTTTGTTTACTAAACGTAAAAATAATTGTGCTCAGTATTATTCCAACAGTGGGTGTTTGGTGGTATATGTAGAGAAACAAGAGATTCGTTTGTTGTCACTGTTCCTAATAGAAATGGTAGCTGCGGTTGGCGCGTGTGCTCTTTATTGGCGCAACTGTCGCCAAGGTATCGTTAATACATAAGTACCGGATTTTTTTACATGAGTACCAACATGAAAAGTCTAAAAGTTTTCCAACATAACAGACACAGGATCATTTTCGGAAGCCAAGAGGAAAAAATCTCACAAAATATTACCTTTAATTCTTTAATATGTGGTATACTACATTTTTTGTTGGCTATCATAATATTCGTATGGCAAATTATTTTGTATTAATTGCTGCTTATTGGATTGAATATATCCTATTGTTATATATTTATCGAAATTTTTTACATTTGTAAAGTCTGCATTATTTCATAATTCAAGAAATAAAAAGTACACTATTGCATAATGACAAGTCCCATCATGATCGCTAGCTACCAAATTGCGAGTTTCCTGGGGGGAAAAAAATGTTTTATGGTTGAATTTTAAATATGCGCTTTCGAAAACAGTTCTTGGTTTGTTTTTAGAATCATTACAAGTCGAGATGGTTTGCTATTAGGATACGGAATTCGTGCGTTCAAAACTTTCAACTGAATTTCTAAAAAATTAGGGGCAGATTTGTATATATAACTGCCATAGTAATTTTTAGAATCTAATGAAATTTTAACTCTATGTTTTCAATGTGCATTCAATGAAAAGATTTTAAATCGATTCATTTTTTTTTTTTTTTCTTGCATTTTTTTCTTTCAATGACCCGATGGGTTTCTGTATCGATTTAATGTTCATTTTTGTCAAGGTTTTATAACCTAATGCAACAATAGCATAATAAAGACCATAACACATGTAAAAATTAATAATATAACATAACATGCTATTAAGGTACACGAACACCTTTAAAACGCGATTTTCGACCAAAATTTCGATTTTACAATTTTTACATTGTTGAAAAGCTTGTATTTTAAGCTTTTTAAATATCTTTACAGTTTGTTTCTATCTATTTTTAGAACTAGAGTTGTGTTAGTTTAAACTTCCCTAGGAGACGAATTTTGAACCGGAAGTATGATTTTCGTAACAGGAAATGATAGTTTCAATATGTTTACCTTCATTATTTCCACAATTTTGACTGTAAAACTTATTCTAATATAAATAAAAACCATTAAATAATGTTTTTATCACTTAAAAAAACTTAAAATTATTGATATCACTTAATCTGATAAATAATCTGGCTACAAGTTGTCTGAAAATTTGTTGTTTACATTTGCTGCTGTATGTTTTTATGCAAATCTATACTGTAACTAAATTTTCCTTTGTTTTGTGATTTCTTTCATCATAAAAAATAATAAAACATTTGTGTTTGAAGAAAAAAAGAGACTTTATAAATTTGAATTGGAATTGGAATAAAATATATTGAATGAAAAGTTGTGAATCAAACTGTTTGTGGATCAAAACATTGAACTTTTCTATGCTTAAAGTTAGTCAACATTTTTAAAGAATATATGTTGTGAACTGTTATTTCAAACACTGTGTGTTGTATTTGATTCAGAATTCTAAAATGAAATGTGAGCTACAAGATAATAGAATATAGACAATATAATTTTAAAAGAAAGATGATGAATTTTAAGGATTTTTTTGAAAAGAGTGAAAATGAAGCAAACTCTGCAATTATTTGATATAATGATAACATTAAAATTCTATAATAGGTATTTTAAGAGTTGCAAGTTGAAAATCAAGGGCATTTTATTTGAAAAACTTTTGTTATTTGAGTAACACAGAATTAGAGTTATAAATTTGAGGGATTTGAATAATGTCGAAGAAATGTTGATAAATAGTACTTTTAAATTGGAAGTTATTTAAAGAAAACAAAACAAATAAATAAGTGTTTATATTAATAAAGGAGAATTTAAAGCTCAATAACATTTTTTTTTATGTATGTACATTTGTTTTTATTTACATTTAAAAAAGCAGGTTTTAATTATTTCTTATTTGAATTTTTATACATTTTGTATTCATTCAAAACATGATAATACCACTATTTCTGTTCTAAATGCTTTGAAACTTCATGTAAAAGTTTTCTTTAAATGTATGAAAGAATAGAACATGGAAATTATCTTAAATTCATAAATTATTTTTATTTTAGTTGTTAAACTAAGAATTTTTGTAAATTTTTAAAAAAAAGTTTGTGTCGACAAAATTTAAGCATACAAAAATGTATAAATAATTAAGATATAAATTTGAAAATAGCATATTACCTACATAATAATATTCCCAACATAAAAATTCTTACAAAGGAAAAAACTATTCATGTTTTATTCATTTATTTATTTTTGATTATCAAGTTTTGCAACAATATCACATTTTTGCAATTTTTATTCATATTTTAAAGAATAAATTGTATAAAAAATAGTTAAAGTTGATAATTTTATGTAAAATTCAAAGGTTTTTAATATATTTAATCAAAACACTTGTAAAAGGCAAAATATTTTAAATCCAGGACATTTCATATTAAAAGTTTTTACCAATAGGAGGAATTTGTAAAAATATTTTTGTCGAGCAAATTTTAACTTCTTCAAAATAGAGCTCAGACAAATTTTAGAGCTTTAAGGAGAAATAAAACCATATTTTTTTTTAATAAATAAGAACATGAACTTGATAATTCAATGGCATTTTAATATATTTACAACATTTTTAAAAGTAATATCTCTAATTAAATGTTGTTTTTAGCTTTTTCTCAGAATGAATTTTTATGCTTTTTGTTTTCATGTGAAACACCATAACACAAATGATTTTGATCCAAATGCTACAAAACTTGGTATATATGTTTTTAATAAATGTTTACAGGGAATAGACCTTGGAAATGATTCTAGCTACATAAATAATTTTTATTTTAATTGTTAAACTTGAAATTACATGCAAATTTTGGAAAAATTTTGTATTGAACACATTTAAACTAGTACAAAATAATAAATAATAAAGATATTATTTTACCAGAGGTCTATTCCCTGTAAAATGTTAGTACAAACAAATACAAACTTAGAAATTTAAAAAATATTGATTTGATTTTTGAGTTATCATGTTTTGTAACAGTATCAATTTTTGGTCATTTTACCCTTATTTTACCTTATAAAAATTAAAAAAAATAATAATAAAAAAATTTTATGTGAAATCATTAGTTTTTAGATACATTCAATCCAAAAATGTGAAAAAAAAGATAAAAAATTTCAATAATTTCAAAAAATTCCTTCGAAGGTGTTCGTGTACCTTAATGTAGTGAATTTCTTTAGCGAGCCATTAGACCAGTTAGCACACTATACGGACGCCGTCATTTCACCCTGTTCAAGCCCAAACTGCAACCGTAGTCGAGAAAAGATCACCTGACAGATTCCGTTTGCGGAAAAATCCCACCTTTGAATGATAAGAGGGGGGTGAGGAGAGAATTTAAATATTCATCCACCCCCGCATCTACCCGATCCCCCATTGTTCCACTGAAGTGGGGGCAGGCAGACGATTTTCTCCCTTCCGAGGGTTGACGCTAATTTGCGTGGGGGTTGTCATAAAGCAATAATGGGAACATAATAGCAATATGCAAATAAAAGATATAGATCGGGCAGACGATCCATAACTCGGGGGAGCAGGGGCAGCCATAAATTCGATTTCGATAACCCTCCTTTTTTTTTCTCTCTCTCTCCTTGCGGGAGGGGTGGGGTGGGGATTTGACGGATGAGGAGCGTGTTGAAGGCAATATGTAAGCGAGGTGAATCACGGAGAGGTGATATTCCCCCCTCCAATAAGCGAGGTCATCATCGGCAGACGATAAATGCATTCCGCCGCCGTGGGGGGGGAAGAAAAGAAAGATGATCGTTTGTTTTGGGTTCGGCGGTGTGTTTCATGGAGATTATCTGTTGAAAAATCGACACGGGACCCGCGAATCGCAAGGGAAATTAAAAATCGTCTGACAGAATGACCTTTGTCATCGATTATTGAGTTGCTCAAGGCGTTCAACAGGCAAGATGTCTTCCTCCGGAAGTTTGGTTTGTCGCTCTACGTTCATCTTTGTGCACACTTTGGGCTAAACAGACCGGGATCTATAGTCTAAGGCTGGATTCGAACCCCTCACAAACATCCATGCCACCGCCACGATTCGTACCTGAAATCTGGGATACCAAAAGCCACCAGGCTGCTTGGAGTTTGGAGTCAAAAGGTTTTCAATAAACAAAACAATTCCTCCTAGCGCAAGACCCCTTGAAACTTTTCCGCAATTATATGCATTATGATTTATACTAATGGATTTAGAAGAATATGTGAAACAAATTGAATGATTTTTATTCTATCTATAAAAGCAGTTTTTGGCATCAATAAAAGTATTTTTTTTATAAGTGTTGAGGTGTACTATTGGCAATCACTTAAAAAGCATTATTGTACTCCCAATTTGCTAACAAAGACAACATCCATTCGATTTAAATTGCTTCATGCTGAAAGTCACAAATCGCTTTGGCACTTCGGCACGGAGCATGAGAATCTTTTCTGAATGTGTAGACGGAGGTTCACTCTACTTAATCGAATGCACCTTCTTGGATTGTGGATATCTACGTAATATTGAATCTCTTATTGTAGATTATTACGGAGATTCATTGTAAAATGTTGAAACATAGCGGTGGTCTCATGCCCTTTGAGTTAATAAGCAAAATAGATAATTAAATGCCCTTTTTTTTAAAAAATTATTTATTTAATAAAATTATAAAATGAAAAATAACAAAAATTTCAAAAATGGATGATGTTAATGAAATCAGTTGCATGTAATAAAACAGAATGAGCAAAGGTCGAATTAGGTGAAAAAAATAGCTTAGGAGAAAAAGCGAACTTTTTTTCAACTCGGCAGTTGTAAGAAATTAATTTAAAGTATTTAAAAAACAGTGCGACGTCTTTTGCTATGTTTGCGGGAAGAAATATCATAATCGTAATTTTGCGGGATATTTCATACAGGGTTATTGATGTTTCGCATATCATTATAGAAATTTTTGTGAACAAATTGTCTTAAACTTGGAATCGAGAGAGCTCGTCTAATACCGTCATTACGAAAGGTACCAGGGTGAATTCGTTAACATTCTGAGTTTTTGTTCTCAAGCCTTTGAAAAATTTCAAAAACTTGTACGTGCGACAGAACCCCAAACTGGGCTTGCATAAGCTAATACTGGACGAATAAAGAGATATATATTAGCATTTTGAGATTAAGTGGTAAAGCTGACATTGCATCCTTTTGCAGCTCTTCTCTATGTAAGCATAAGTGTGCGTTGTATAACTGCAACGGGAATGAGTTGTCATCGGGTTTGGTTTGTGGCTCTACGGACATCTTGCTCACACTTTAGGCTAAATAGGCGGACTTCCAGTTTAACGTGGATTCCGAACCCCTCACAAACATCCATGCCCCCACCAGATTCGAACTTGAAGCCTGTGATACAAGGCCAGAGCACTAGCCAATTGGTGTCCATCAGGTAGGAGCGTCTAGAAGCAGGCCAGAGTTCGAAACGTAACAGGTGGGCTGAAATGTTCATAGGCACGACACATAGATGGCACTACTATTTACTAAATCCATATGAGTTTCAATTAGCCCTAACCTTCAAAAGACACGTAAAAATTTGACAGATGTTGCACTATTAGTGTGTGAGTTATAGCATTTTTAGTGTTCATCACGTGCAGTCCGCTCGGCTGACTGTCGATTTGGACTCCGGTGTGAAACGATGGCGCCATGTTTCATCCATTGTCACATATCGACGCAAAAAATTCGGGTATATTACGATTGAAGGGAATTACGAATTACGTTAGTTAGGGAACTTACAGAATGCACATTATTAGAGGAGGACTTAAGTGTACTTAAAAAGGACGAAACAGGGCATGGCCGAACATGTCCGAGGCAGCGCGCCCTTGTTCTAAAAAGCGAAGCAGACGGAACCATAAAGGAGTGGAAAAGGAAGCCAATTCTGTGAAACAGCCGGAAAGAAATTAGATGGGCGTAAGGGAGGAGGGGGAGGGGTGAGCTTAAAACGATTCGGATCCTTCCAGCGCGAACAAAGAGATGAAAAAGAAATGAGTCCTTGCGGTCAGACGATCGCTCCTATCTTGATGAAATTCACTCGAAGATTTACCGTCTGCTGTTCGGCTAGGGAGGGGGCGGGGGTGGGGGTGGAGCAGGGGATGGAGGGGCAGGAGGCGTGGAGTTCCAATCGGGCTACTCATCTCAAATATTGCTTTGCTGCCGGGAGGTGAAAGAAAATAGTTTCCGATTCTTTTTTCTTGGCTGCGTGTTGTTTCTGCTCCCAATCGTCTGCGAGATGCTGCCCCCCTCCCCCATTACCGGATAGGCCCGGATACCTGACAGTTAGCTGATGGATCTCTGGGGAGCGTACGTGCCGGACCTCAGCACCTTCATTTGTACTCGGAATAATGATCTCCCGCTCGAGTGGAGCCCCAACAATGAGAAGGAGCGATGCGTCTTGGGTGGGATTTGGGCACACTCGCTTCGACCCCCCACTCCAGGGTCTAGAAACTTTCCAGCCTTCGGACCATGATGTTTACTCCAGTAAGTACCAAGGACCAAAACCGTTTCAATTTTTCTGCCATTATCTATAATTTCTAGACTAGTCGCCGAGTACGCGCTCTGAGCGAGCATACGCTTGCTAAATTCGCTTCATTCTCCTAAATGAAGTACACAAAGAATGTTTATAGATCTAAGTTAACCGATGAGCATCTTAAATCTCTTTTAATAATTGGTACAAGTAAAATTGATCCGCAATTACAAACTATTGGCAGTGAAAAATTATATAAATCTCTTTAGTATTTTTTTTTACAAGTGGATACCCCACTGTTTCATTCGCGTTCATTTAGCTTTTCCGTTCCTGAGGGATTTTCAGGATAAAAATCATATGTTTGATTCAGGATATATACATTCCAAACATCGATATACATACATATGCGATACTCTTTACCCCAACATAACTACCGAGGGTAACCGCGGATGTTCACTAGTTTGTAACGTTAGTAGATTCATTTCAATTATTTGTTAGCTGTTATGCTTAAGTTAAATGTTCTGCGTATTATGCTTGCCATTAAGCTATACCTGACAAGTCAATAAAACCGAGTTATTACCATTCTGTGTTTTTTCATCCAACTTATTACAGCAGCAATAAGCTATTCGCTGTCGCGGGCCGGATGGATGACACTGGCGGGCCGGATTTGGCCCGCGGGCCGTAGTTTGGAGACCCCCGCTCTACTCCGTCCACCTTCGTCTTGAGCGCGGTGGTTCTCACGAAGATCCCCCTGCGGAAATCATTCTCGAAGGACACGAAGGACACAAAAGAAGTCGTGAAGAGCATTTGAAAAAATGCCCTTTTTTAAATTCAGAGCTAAACTTTGCTATTATTATTATTATTAATAATATTGCTAATTCTTTCCCTTTATTTCAACAACGTTGTAAGCAGATGTAGATTTGGTTTGTCGCTCTACGGTCATTTTGTGAACACTTTAGGCTAATTAGATGGAGACCTATACTTTAAATTGGATTCCGAACCCCTCACAAACATCCATGCCCCCGCCAGGATTCGAACCTGCAGCTTTTGGTATGAAAGGCCAGAGCTCTTGCTAATTAGCCACCAGGCCTGGTGGTGTCCATGTAGGTGTCTGCCAGAAACGACCCTGAGTCCTGAATTCCTTTCCATCATTTTATGATTTTTATTAATGGAAAGTGGGAAATAGTGGAAAATGGAAGAAAGTGGGAAATAAATTCAATGACTTTTATTGAAATCCCATATCTATGAACACGATTGTTTCATAACAAAGTATTTTTACATTATTAAAAAGTAATTCCTCACAAATATTAATGTACTTACAAAAAATACTTTATGTCCTGTTAAAAAAATCTATACAAATTCAATAGGTACTATTCTATTTAAAATTTCGTAATCGTGTTGAATAATAATTTACATTTTCAAGGGTTCATTTTCATACACATGGTGGCAATTTATATGGAAACCCTATGACGGCAATCGAATGATAACAATTTATTTTGACGATAACGACAAATTCATATGATGGCAATGGCAATGAAAGCCCCACGATGATAATTTATTCGAAGATGTGTGACAATTTATATAGAGATTCTATGACAGAGATCAAATGAAGAAAATTTATATGGAGACTATATAATGATGATAATTTGATGATTTGATTGTATGATAATAATTTGTGTGAATATACTATGATTACAGTTTATGACGACTATTCCATGACAACAAGTTTGATGATTATCACGAATATTGGCATCATTCTACGACGATATAGATAGGATAGGATGATATCCTTACCATTACAATAAAATGCTAGAGATTAAAAGATTACAAAAGGCCTACGCCCTTATTTCAAGATGCTGCTTTTTTTTCAAGAAAATGAATAGAATTACTTAATGACAATTTATATAGAGATTCTATGACGAAAATTTATACGGAGACACTCTCACGATTGTATGATTAAAATTTATGTGAAGATTGTATGATTACAGTTTATGTGAACTCCTTATGACGACTATTACATGACAACAAGTTTGATGATTATCACAAAAATTTGCATCATTCTACGACGATATAGATAGGATAAGATGATGCCCTTACAATAAAATGCTAGATATTAAAAGATTACCCTCTAATTTCAAGATGCTTGCGTAGCAGGGGCTGCTCTTTTTCAAAAAAATGAAAAGAATTTCGACTTTTTTTTTTAAACATTCTGGCGTGAGTCATGTGGAACTCGGATCGATGGCTTCACGGATCAGATGCAAAAACCGACTCGAAATCCTCAGGTACACGAGGCCATCGATTTTCCGGAAACGCGCCTAACGAGACCGCATAGTTACTCGTAAAATCCCCTGACTGGCGACACCGCCAATAAAGTCGTCCGGCCAAACCCTCCACAGTTGGCTAACCAACCCGCTATCCTGTTCGAAGCCGGACGTGACCGGAATTGGAGACCGGATTGAAATGAAATTAAACTGTTGCGAAAGATGATCGCGCTGGTTCTTCCTAACGATTGGATGCCTCCAACAAGGACATCCAACGTTGAAAATCCCCCGGGCAACAAAATTCCGAAGAAAAATAATTTTTTTTTTTTTTTTTTTTTTGCTTAAACCGTGTTTTATGTCCTTGGGGCACTTCATTCTATATATGTTTTTGATTTGCGACGCCCCTTTTCAAATTCAAAAAATTCTAGCACACACCTCTTTAAATTTAACAATTTTTAGCTGTCCTCTTCCATTTACAAAATTTCCAATTTAAAAAAAAAAAAAAAAAAATTATCGACCCCCTTTTAAAAAAAGTCCAGTGACCCATTTTCACATTAAAAATTTTTAATAAAAAAATTCCCTTTCCAACTGAACATTTCAAGCACACCTCTTTCACATTAAAAAAAAAAAAAAAAATTAGCAACTCCCTTTGAAATTAAAATATTTTTGGCAAATCACTTTCAAATGAAAAAATTTCTGCGAAAATGCGAAACCCTTTTAAAATTAAAATTCTCATATATCTCCATAGATCGTATATACCAAGTAGAATTGTTCGCGTCTGAACAGACTTTTTTTCACATATGTATATATATATATACTTTTTTTTTTTAGTAGTGTTATTTATAGTTTATTATTATTATTATTAAATTTTTATTTATTTTTAATTTTTTTATTATTTTTTATTTGTATTTATTTATTTATTTTTTTTGTTAGTAATGTTTTTTTTTTTTTTTTTTTTTTTTTTTTTTTTTTTTTTTTTTTTAAGGAGAGAGATTTTTTATTTTTTAACAAGGGTTAATAAGAAGGGAAACGCAAAATTAGAAAATAACAAAAAGAAGTTGCCTACCCTACCAGAGAATCCATAATCTTATTGAAATTCTTTTCAATTACTTCTCCTAATAAGTAGCCTAGATTTTTTATTTGTAAAAGAGATCTAATTGATAAATTCAAATAGTTCACGGGGAATTCTTTACGCCTATCCTTTCCAATTTTCACAAAGAAAAATAAGGTGGTATCTATTTTCTTCCACGTCCCCACAGCTACAGATTTCGGATTTCCCAAAGAATCTGTGCTGGTAGGACGCCAAAGCACCATGAGTAGTTAGAATCTGATTAATAAAGAAGTCCCCACAGACTCTACGGCTATTGACTTTAGAAAAATGTGAAATAAATCTCTTGCCTTAGTTGACAAGGTCCAATCTTCTTGCCACTTCTCTGTGATTTTTTTTTATCTTATTTTTATCTGTATTTTTTGAATATCTTACCTTTATGTCAACTTCATTTTAAGGGTGGCTTCTTTTTGTTATATCTATCTGCTATTTCATTTCCGGCAAATCCCTCATGGGCACTTACCCAATCCAGTTTGATGTTACCTTTTAAATGAGATGATTTTATTTTTTAGTAGGTGAATATTATAGTCTTGGTTATTGATTTTACTTAAAGCTTCTAGGACGGACCTCGAGTCAGAAACAATTAAGGAGTTTGAAAAATTATTAATTATAATATAGTCTACAGCTTCACTGATTGCCATCAGTTCCGCTGTGAATATTGTTGCATAACCACTAATACTTTTTTGGAGCTAAAGATTTCATTATTATTCTGAAAAGTAACTATTGCGTAACCGGTTTTATTGTCTCTCTTGGAGCCATCAGTAAAAATAGTATTAGTATAGTTGTTAATAAAGATATTGCATTTAACAAAATTAGTTTTCCAAGGTGGGTAATTATCAATAATATTATTGTCTATGTCTTTATTGGTAATAATAATGTTATCTATTCTTAGGTTATAGTTATTGTTTTTAATATAATAAAGTTTAATTAGGTTGTTAAGTTTAATATCTATGGGTACTATTCCTGCTAAAATATTAAGGGCGTCTGTTGAAACTGTTCTATAGGTTTTAGTAATATTAAGTAGAGATATTCTTTGAATTTGTTTGAGTTTAATATTTTGTTTGACAGTATTTTTATACCAGATTTGGTAATCATAGGTCAGAATTTTTTCGACAACTTTTTCATAGAGTTCAACTATTGGTTGCAGGCCCCAGGTTGCTCTTCCATATTTGTTTAATTTATGTTGCACCTTAAATACTTTTTCTCTTGTATATTACAGATGAGGGCCCCAAGACAGTTTGGTATCAAAAGAATCAGTCTCAAATATTTAAGTTCTTTAGTAAAATTAATTTTATTATCGTTGATTTTAATAGATGGGATATGAGTATATTTCCTATTAGAGATAATGATAAAATTGCTTTTATTATAGTTGATATTGAGATCATTGTTAGTCATCCATTGGTTAATTGTATTAAGAGGCCTTTTTGGCTTTTTTCTCTGAAAAGATAAGTTGCTCTGTCTTTAATAAGAATAATTATATCATCTGCGTAAGCCTGATATTAACATTATCACCAAGATCTATTTTAAGAATATTATTAATGAAGATGTTCCACAGTGTGGCCCTAAACAGGAACCCTGGGGAACACCCTGATTATATGATTTTAAAGTACCATTATTATATATGAATCTATTGTTGTGGTAATCAAAAAGAATATTAATTAAATAAGAGGGAATAGGGAGATTGCTGATTTTTTCTTTAAGAATATTCCAGTTAACAGAATTAAAAGCGTTGGAGATATCAAGGAAATTAAACAAACAATATTATTTTCTGAAAAGCCCTGTGATGTAAAGTTTTTAATATTTTCAATTGCAGAAATAGTTGATTTATTTTTAATGAATCCAAACTGATTAGCACTAAAAAAAAAGTTATTGAGGTTAAGAAAATAGTTAATACGATCTGTAATTAATTTATCGAAAAACTTACTCCAAGTTGGGAGTAGACAGATGGGCCTATAATCTGCTGGAGACGAAATGTTATTATTTTTAGGGATGAGTGCAATTTGGGCTATCTTCCAGGGCCCTGGGAATTTGCCATTTTTTAGAAGATAATTGAAAAGAGAGATGAACCAGTTTTTGTTGGCAAGGTAAATTTCTTTGATAAATTCTCCAGGGATCATATCAAGGCCAGGAGCATTTTTAATTTTTATTTTATGGAGGGCGTTTTTCTATTTCATTGTTATTAAGATTGACGAAGCCCAGGGGGGATTGGGTTGGTATAATTATTATAGTTTCTATTTGGAAAATGGTAATTTAAGATGGTCTTATTTGTTCCATCAATAGTAGTAGTTAGTGAGCCATCTGGTTTTTTGGTGGGTTTAAGAATTTTATTTTTTTTTAAATTTTATCAGATATGATGTCAAAGTTTTTTTCAAAGATATTAATAGTAGTGATATTGTTGATATAATTTTTTATAAATTGTCTTTTGCAGTTTAATATATTTTTTTTATAGATTGCTTGAATTTCTTTTAGATTTCTTTTTTTTTCAGATTTCTGGCGTTAGGATCGGTTTATTTTTCAAATGCTCTCCTGAATGCTCTAGTTTTTGATCTGAGAATTTTTAAATCCTGACCCCACCAGATGACATTTTTGTGGTTATTATTGTGTTTAGTTTCAGTATTATTATGAAACTTTGTAGTTCTGTCAATAATTTCGTCCTGAATGTCTTTAATATATTGATCAGTTTCATCTAAATTAATATTATCTAATTTGTTAATATATTTTATAAGAAGATTGACCAGATTGGTTTTGAGCTTGATCCAATTAATTCTATTAAGATTAATTTTTTTAGAGTTGTATCTAGCGTTGTTAGTATTCCAGCTTATGGTTAGTAAGTTATGATCACTATTACTTATTTCATCTTTGACTTCTACAGAAAATTCATTTTCAATGTTAATAGGGATAATTAGATCTATCCAGCTCTCCCCTCTACTCGAGGAAAAGGTAGGTGGAGAGTCTGGACTATTTTGAATAAAAGCATCATTTCTATTGTAAAAATCAATAACATTTTGTCCTCTGGTATCTAAATCCCTTCTTCCCCATAGTCTGGACTTCGCGTTGAAATCTCCGCAGATGATGAATTGCTTGTTACTATATCTTTGAATATCCAGATTTTTTTCAATATTATCACTGGGTGGACAATACAAAGAGATCAAGATGAAACTTTTGGAATGTAGCTGAATTTCCAGAATGGCTATTTCAGGATTGAGGTAAATTTCAAGGACTTGAGTAGATTGTTTAATAATGAGAGCTGCTTTCGGGATATCATCAGAGGAAAAGATCTTATAAGAAGTTGGTATGTTTGTAATTTTTTTTTTATTAAAAGAATAGGGTTCATTAAGGGAGTAAAAGTCAAAATTTTGTTTAATAATTGTCTGGTAAAGTTGTGTCATGGTTGCAATAGAATTACCTAAGTTAATGTGTGTTCCTTTAATAGTTAAGTTAATATTGTTATGGGCCACAGTCTGTTCTATTTATCAGGTTTTTAATTTCTTTTTCTAAGATTTTGCAATTATTATTAGTGCAGCGGTGACTAGTATCGAAATTAGTTTTAAATTTTTTCATTGTGGAAGGAGCAATTTAAACATTTAGCAGCATCTTTCCAGTTCTTTTCCAGTTGTGGTCATCCTTTCCGCAGTTTGTACAGGTTTCATGAATATTTTTACAAAATTTAGAGAGGTGATGAAATCTTCCACATTTATAACATTGAAGGGGTTTTAAGTATTCTTTAAAGTTTATTTATTCCCAGTTAATGTTAATTTTCTTTTTGTTAATGATATTATTAAATGAAATTGGGCCTAATTCTATTATGTAGTTTTTTCCATATTTTCCTTGAAAAGAAGTGGCAATTTTCAAAATTTCTTTTTCTTGTTCATCTATACATTTATCTGAAATACAATTAATAATCTCTTCCTCCGATGTATCTTTAGAAATATTATAGAACATTATTTTGGGATTTCTTAATTTTGGTGTAGTAATTTTGAATATTTTATTAATATTATCATTTTTTTTAAATTTATTCGGTTAATTTTTCTATGTCTTCAGAATTAACGGTCTCAATGTATAATCCACCTCTAGATATATTTTTAAATTTTTTAATCCAACATTTAATCTATTGATATTAATGATTTTTTTGTAACTGTCTTTGGTGAAGATCGAGGTTTTACCCTCATCAATTGGTTTGATTATTATAGACTGGTCTCTAATTTTTCTGTTTAGATTTTTATCTTTAATTTCTTTCTGTTTGTTAAGGTTAGTTTTAACGATTTCCGAAAAGGTGGGTTTTCTTTCCGCCAATTTCTCTAATTCTCCATTTGCCCCTAAAAGAGTATAAATACTTTTCTCCTATACATGTACTATTTCCATTAGCTCTGCTAGTAACTCTCTCATGTGACCTTTATTTTCAACTCTTAATTTCTCATGAAAAGTTATGTCCATTAGTTCTCTATGTATTTTACTTGCCTTTTTTAATATTTTCATTTGCCTCATTTTCATCTATTCCGAATGTATGAATTAATTCCTGCTCGTATGTTAAATTATTTTCATTCATTTTTTTTTAAAAGTTAGGTCTTACCCGTACACTGTTAGTAGAAAGAAAAAATGCCTGTTTAGCCGTATATATATATATAAAATATATACGTTGCCCGGCCAGAACCACGTGGAGGTAAGGCACCGAATGACGATATGAAATTTTTGTAGGATAGAATAAACAGTTAATCGCAGTTTGACAGGACTCTGGGCCGTTGTCACCTGTCAAGAAAAAGAGAAAAAAAAAAACACTCAAAAATTTCTATCGCATCGGCCTCTGGCCACAAGCAAAGGATAGAAGAAGATTTTAAGAGGCATTTTTTAGCATTTAACAGGAATTACAGCATTTCTTAAATGCTATAGTTGCAGTTATTCAAGATATTCGTCAATTATTCAAGACATTCGTCAATTATCCAAGATATTCGTCAATTATCCAAGATATTCGTCAAATCAAGATATTCACGTCAATCCAAATACATTTCAATCGTCCAAGAACAGGGGTCTCCAAACTACGGCCCGCGGGC
This sequence comes from Caerostris extrusa, assembly GCA_021605095.1. Taxonomy (NCBI): domain Eukaryota; kingdom Metazoa; phylum Arthropoda; class Arachnida; order Araneae; family Araneidae; genus Caerostris; species Caerostris extrusa. Next base: position 16,565 of record BPLR01014066.1, read on the forward strand.
CAAATCCGGCCCGCCAGTGTCATCCATCCGGCCCGCGACAGCGAATAGCTTATTGTTGCTGTAATAAGTAGGATAAAAAAGCACAGAAGGATAATAACTCGGTTTTATTGACTTGGTAGGTAAAGAAGGTTAATGACAAGCATAATAAGCAGAAAATTTAACTTAAATATAACAACTAAAAAATAATTGAAATGAATCCCACCAACATTGCAAACTAGTGAACATCCGCGGTTACCCTCGGTAGTTATACCTACCTATTTCTACTTTTAACCACTAGATGTCGTCAAGTCTCACGGTCGTATCGATACACACAATAGTAATTGAACCAGCGAATTTAGCAAGCGTATACTCGCTCAGCACGCGTACTCGGCGACTGGTCCAGAAATTATAGATAATGGCAGAAGAATTAAAACGGTTTTGGCCCTTGGTACTTACTGGAGTAAACAATATGACCCTAAGGCTGGAAAGTTTGGAGACCCCTGATCCAAGAAACATTAGCATTCTCCACAAAAACTGAAACTGACTCAAATCCAATACGCTCTCGGCAACCTCCACTGCCCACTCGCGTTAATCGAACCATTCATGTTCTCGTGCTTTTCAGGACGTTGCTTTCAAAATAGTTTATCAAAAAGCGTAAAACTGTGAATCGTTAAGGATATTTGTGCCATTTGGTTTCAGTTCTTCCATCTACTACTTTAAGACCACGTTTTCTCCGCCTATACATTTCGGTTTTATATGCTTTTTGTTGTTGAACACGGTGAGCCTCGAGCCACCCGAAGACTTCAGAAATTACTGTTTGGGTAAACTGCCTGTATTTGCGTGTCGTATGGAAAAAAAATCCAAGAAATTCAGCAGCAGCCCGAGCAGTAAGCTAAGCAGCCCAATAATTGTTACGAGACGCTTTACACCCATTATTCCAATAGCTGTCTCTCTGAAAATAGTGACAGCACTGGATTTGAACTTAACCTGCATGGTTTGTACCTTTCTCTTCCACTCCTTTAATCGAGTCATAGATTTTGATTGCAAATTCCATCGTGGGTATGGAAGCTTTTGGCTTGGCTTTTCTTGTCAAGCTAAATACGAAAAGTAAACATGACAAAGTTGAATTAACCCATTTTTTCACCTTTGGATCTCTTCCACTGATGAGCGGCCTGATGGTCAATTGACTAGAGCTCTGATCTTTTGTACTACTGACTCCAGGTTCGAATCCTGGCTGTGGCATGAACTGTAGGTCCCGATCTGTTAGCCAGGTAGCCCTCGTGTGCACAAGATGACTTTAGAATGACAAACCAAACTACCACTGACGTGTGACGTGATTAAGGGGTAAGTAAGGAGAGAATTGCCTTCCAGGAGAATTTTAGAGCAACTGCCACGCATTTGCATGGCATAAGGGGAAGGGGGTGCAGGTGTGGTAGAAACCCGTCAAAGTTTCCACCAGGAAGCCTAGTTGTCGCTACGAGACGCTTTATGGTCACAATGGACATCAAGCCTTCTTGATTCTTGAAGAAGTTTCCATCCTGTTTTGATATGCAAATACATAAAACTCACATCAAGACAATATCCATTTGCATATGATTTTTGAAGTTTCATTCAGTTTTCCCCTGACTGTTCGAGGTGTCTTGAAGGAAAACACTTTGTAAATTACAGTTTTCGTCGCTGTTGTTGTTGAACATCGGACACTTTTGTGGTTACAAGACGGAGATTGTTATTGTTGAGTATCGAATATTGCTGTTCTTAAATATCCCACATTGTTGTTATTGCACATAGTACTTTTTTTTTTATTTATTTAATATCTGACGTTCTTGTTGTTGAGCATAGGAATATTACACTATTATGCTAAAAATCAGTATTCTTTCCCAACAGTAGCATAAGTTTACTAAGGCAACTGGCAACTGGCGTACCGATTACGGAGTACCAACAGGAGGAAAGACCCCTTAAACCTCCTCGTATTAATTCATGGATATGCTTTAAATTTTTATTGGCTGCTTAATTAATGTTAGTAGAAAATGCAAGATAAAGTTTCAAAAATTCAGTTAAAGCTTAAATTCGGTACAATTAGGGACTAGTTGTTGATGCCATAACTATTGTAAACAGTAAACAGAGTATGAACTCATAGTGAAGCAAGTAGTACATAAAGGGTTATGCTGAACGGTGGACCACTTATAGGAGAGTACAGAAATTGTTCAGTGCGATGTATTGATAAGAACGTACTCCCAACCTCCATGCGTTGTTCAGAAAGTCTGATCTTTTCAAAATCCGCTGACTTCAAAAACCAAGAGGAGAGCAGGGAAGTGAGGGGAAGGGGGAACAGCAGAAAAAGTGGGGGAAGGGGGGGTCGACTATCGAATTGCGCTGACTCGACTCGGAAAGCCAAAGTGTTTTTATTTCAGTCCTGGCGAGTTGTTTTTTATTGGTTCGGAGAGAGCCGCGGGTGCAAATAAAAAAGGACACAGCACCCTCTCATTATTCGCGCCCTTTCAGTTAGCCTCCGTGACGTCATCGTAAGGAACACTTTGTATTTCGCAGTGAATGGGGGAACCCCTTTCAATATGGAAGGATGCAGGGCATTTTGAGTTGGGAACATTTGCGAGTTCAAAGATACATAGATAGCAAATTCAGCGTCGTCGCAGGTGTCCCTGGCAACTGGCATACCGTTTACGGAGTACCAACGGGGGAAAGACCCCTTAAACCTCCTCATCTTAATTCATAGATATGCTTGGGATTGTAATGGCTGCTTTAATGTTAGTATAGAAATAAAAGATAAAGTTTCTGAAAAATCAAATTAAAGTGGTACTCAAAAAAAAAAAAAAAAATTTTAAACATACTAATGATATAAGAGTAAAAATACAAAATAAAAGAAGTTAAAAGTTAAGTTTTAAATTCGGTACAATGTGGGACCCATTGTCGATGCCATTTTACTATTGAAAACGTAAACATAAAAATATACAGTACTGTGAAAGGGTTATGCTGAACGGTAAGAGTCGATTGAATGATCTGAAAAGCAAAATGTAAATAATCCCCCCCCAAAAAAAAGGCCGATCTCAGAACGGAAAGTTCTTTTTATTATTTTTGTAAGCATTTTTATTTTTATAATTTTAATTTTAATTTTATATTTTTTTATTTGTAATCCGTTTGTTTTCCTTACAAAAAAAAAAAAAAAAAAGGGTAAAAAAGGGTACAATAAAAACCTAACTTAATTACTAGTATGGAAAGTTCTGAATAATTACGTAGCAAAAATTTGCGAAAAGGAGCTGCGTTCAGGTTCAACCCTCAACCTCGCAGGTGTCCCACGACTGAGCCTACTGCCCTGCATTCGCAGTTAATAGAGTAACAAGAGTTGACACACTTCCCCCTAAGAACTTCCCGGCACAGAGCTGTCAGACCTGGTGATTGACGTATGCCACGAATGGGGCACCAATGATTGATGAGGTTTGGTTTGTCTTCTTTTCTTTTTTAAAACTAACTTTAAAAAAGAGTTCACGTTACGTTTTTAAAGTTTAAGAGAGAAAAGAGTAAACTTTTTTTCAGTAAACTCTTCGTTTCAGTAAATTCTTTTTCAGTAAACTTAAGAAACTAAAGAAATAAAAACTTTCTCTAGTGAGAAAAATTTGGCACCCGGCTAAAGGTTTGTTTTGTCGCTCTACGGTCATCTTGTGCACACGAGGGCTAAACAGACCAGGACCTACAGTTTAAAATGGATTCGAACCCCTCACAAACATAGATGCCACAGCCAGGATTCAAACCTGAACCCTGGCTGTGGCATGTATGAGGCTCTTGTGAGTAGCCTTCGGTACCAAAGGCAAGACCGCTAGCTAATTGGACATCATACCGCACGGGTGATGCGTAGAGAACGTTGTCTTTCGGAAGGAATTTTATGGACAACAACTGCGCATTTATGCGCCTTATAAAATCACGAAAACTCACACCAGACAGCCTGATTATCAATGCGAGAAGCTTTTGGATATGCTTTTACAATTACCATCGCGTCCTTTCGCTTCTGAAAGCAATGACAACAACTACAACACCAGCGAATCCTAACCTGAGCCCTCTTGCAGTTTAGTTGCGCATTTCACCACTGGGTCCCGAATCGGGCGGATTTCTGATTTCTGACTGGCATTCTACGACGTGCGAATTTGCTAAAAAAATCGTAGAAATAGAAATTGCTTGTAGAAATTCAACTTTATCGAGAAAGAACTATAACCAAGCGTGTTAAGCCTCCCTAACGCATTAAGCTGGATTCCCACCCGATACTAAAATAGTACGTCTCAGATATCAGATCAATTAGAAGACAGAGTGGGTAGTCGTTCAGGCATGTGATTGGATGTGATTTTGCAGTGTGAGATCAAACTGTCAGGTAGAGATATAGCCTTTGAAAATGAAACGCTTCTGCAAAACAGACGATGGAAAGTATTTGAAATGCATACTGTTTCATGTATGCATAATGTACATAAATTCTCGTAAATGCATAATGTACATAAATTTTCACTGTATTTGATTTTGTTGTAATACCTAAACGTAAAAAATATTGACATAAAAAACTATATACACGTAAAACTATATATACACAGTCCAGTTACATTAATGTGACCACCACCTACTTTGGACGTCAACGTGAAATAACCCATCACAAAGGCACATTGCAGTGGAGTGTATATAAAGATTTCCACTTAATACCACACTTCACTTAACGCCAGAATATACAAGAGGTGGTTATTCTGGCTTTTGACAGGTGGACACATTAATGTAACTGGACTGTGTATATATATACACCAGAAAAATGCATAATTAAGTCTAATAGGGGGTCAGCGTATCAAATGAATTCGTTTAATTATAAGCCAGGAATTCAGGAATAGTTAATCGGATGTTATTACACACACACACTCAGCTATGTACATTATTTGCAGCAAAACTTAAATTCTCTTTTGTACAAAAGCAAGTATCGTAAAAAAGAAAAGAAACAAAATTAAGAGTAGATGGAACAGAAAAGAGAGTGCAAGACGATATTCGCAAACCGAAAGACAAAAACGCGATAAAAAGACCAGTTAAATATGCACAAAAAAAAAAAAAAAAAAAAAAAAAGGTAGCTTCTAGCGGAAAGAAAAAGGAAAAACAGGAGAGAAAATAACTTCACATTTTACACGAGAGACGAGAAACAAATATTTTTACTTTCGAAAAAGAAAAAAAGAGAAAAACCGAAAGAGAATATTAAAGCCGAGAAAGGGTGGGGGTAGAAATCCGGAGTGTTTCATTTCTGCATCTGTTTACCTCCACTTCCACTTCCGAGTGATCGAATTCATCGTTTTGTCGGATACGGTTGCCGCGAAAAGAAATCTCTCGTCAGTTGACGAACCACCCCGAAAGGGCTAAATGATACAATTTGCGGTCCCGGACACGCACCGCCCTACGCCCTACTCCACCCTCCTCTCGCGAACGAATGCGTGCACCGTAATAGCAGGTGGAAGAAGAGAAAAAGGGGGAGGGGGTGGAAAGATCATTTTCGTCTTACCCCCTTTCATTTTTATTTTTCTCATTTTACTCGCGTGGCAACGAGCTCGAAATCGTCTGAATGAGCAACGATCAGGGGGTGAGGGGGTGGTTCGTTCATTTCCAGTTGGAGAGAGGAAATAATATACGGAGAGTCGATTGCATATTCTGTTCGCAAATTGTGAGTTTTGAGAGGCAGAGCATAAATTAAGGTAAAAAAGGGTGAAAAGGCGAGAGTTTTGCTTCTTCTTCGGGAGGGGGTGCTGGGGGGATCGCTGACTTGAGAGGAATCTTTTTGGATTCTCTTGAAGGCAACAGGGCGCTACCTTCAGAAAATCTCCGATATTTTGGTAAAAGAAATAATAATAACAACAATGAAAATGATTCTTTGCCAGATGTTAAATCAATGGAAAAGGCTATTATTTCAATTTAACTCATTTTTAATTTTTTTAATTTACAGTAATGTATTTTTTGCCTTTAATCCCCCAAATTTATAATCTAAAATTTCGGCGCATGGATTATAGGACAATGCTTAAGATCTGTGGGCATTTTATTTCTTGCATATTTCTCTCTGTTTAACTCATTTTAATTTTTTTTAATTTACGGTAATGTATTTTTGTATGTATTTTTTTTTTTTTTTTGCCTTTAATCCCCAAATTTATAATCTAAAATTTCGGCGCATGGATTATAGGACAATGCTTAAGATCTGTGGGCATTTTATTTCTTGCATATTTCTCTCTGTTTAACTCATTTTAATTTTTTTTAATTTACGGTAATGTATTTTTTTATGTATTTTTTTTTTTTTTTTGCCTTTAATCCCCAAATTTATAATCTAAAATTTTTTATAGGACAATGCTTAAATCTGTGGGCATTTATTTCTTGCATATTTCTCTCTGTTTAACTCATTTTAATTTTTTTAATTTACGGTAATGTATTTTTGTATGTATTTTTTTTTTTTTTTTTTTTTTTTTTTTTTGCCTTTAATCCCCCAAATTTATAATCTAAAATTTCGCGCATGGATTATAGGACAATGCTTAAGATCTGTGGGCATTTTATTTCTTGCATATTTCTTCTGTTTAACTCATTTTTAATTTTTTTAATTTACAGTAATGTATTTTTTGCCTTTAATCCCCAAATTTATAATCTAAAATTTCGGCGCATGGATTATAGGACAATGCTTAAGATCTGTGGGCATTTTATTTCTTGCATATTTCTCTCTGTTTAACTCATTTTTAATTTTTTTTTTTAATTTACGGTAATGTATTTTTGTATGTATTTTTTTTTTTTTTGCCTTTAATCCCCAAATTTATAATCTAAAATTTCGGCGCATGGATTATAGGACAATGCTTAAGATCTGTGGGCATTTTATTTCTTGCATATCTGTTTAACTCATTTTAATTTTTTTTTAATTTACGGTAATGTATTTTTGTATGTATTTTTTTTTTTTTGCCTTTAATCCCCAAATTTATAATCTAAAATTTCGGCGCATGGATTATAGGACAATGCTTTTAAGATCTGTGGGCATTTATTTCTTGCATATTTCTCTCTGTTTAACTCATTTTAATTTTTTTAATTTACGGTAATGTATTTTTGTATGTATTTTTTTTTTTTTTTGCCTTTAATCCCCAAATTTATAATCTAAAATTTCGGGCATGGATTATAACTTAAGATCTGTGGGCATTTTATTTCTTGCATATTTCTCTCTGTTTAACTCATTTTAATTTTTTTTAATTTACGGTAATGTATTTTTGTATGTATTTTTTTTTGCCTTTAATCCCCCAAATTTATAATCTAAAAATTTCGGCGCATGGATTATAGGACAATGCTTAAGATCTGTGGGCATTTTATTTCTTGCATATTTCTCTCTGTTTAACTCATTTAATTTTTTTAATTTACGGTAATGTATTTTTTGTATGTATTTTTTTTTTTTTTGCCTTTAATCCCCAAATTTATAATCTAAAATTTCGGCGCATGGATTATAGGACAATGCTTAAGATCTGTGGGCATTTTATTTCTTGCATATTTCTCTCTGTTTAACTCATTTTAATTTTTTTAATTTACGGTAATGTATTTTGTATGTTTTTTTTTTGCCTTTAATCCCCAAATTTATAATCTAAAAAGTTTCAAAAATTTCGGCGCGTGGATTATAGGAATGTTTGCGATCTGTGGACATTTCATTTTTGCCGTAAACTTTCTCGCATATCACGCGTATTTGTGTATAAGACGCTAAAAAGCTTAAAAATTCCGATGCACTATTTTTTATGAAAAAAAAAAAAAAAAAAAAAAAAAAAAAAAAAAACCTCAACGGGTATAGAGTGCGTTCATAAACAGTGGCGGAACACCTACGAAGTATACGTCGCTGACCGTTATACGGGATCGTTTAATTTTTCAGGATTATAGGCCGTCAATTGCGCTTTTTAGGAAGAAACAAAATAGATCCATCAATTATAGATTAATAATTTGGCTCACATTTTTTTTTTTTTAATTATATTCATTTGAAAATAAATCAAATAATAAATACAAAATAAACGCTGGCAAATGAAAAATAACCGATAACAGATAAATAACAGCAGTTAATAAACAAATAATGACCACTTTCATTTGAAAAGTATGAGCAATCCTTCTACTGGATAGGAAAGTAGAGCACTTCTTATTGGCATTCGTGTGTGTTTCTTATCCTCTAAGACAGGGGGTCTCCAAACTACGGCCCGCGGGTCAAACTACGGCCCGCCAGTGTCATCCATCCGGTCCGCGACAGCGGATAGCTTATTGTTGCTGTGACACAGAATGATACTAACTCGGTTTTATTGACTTGCTAGGTAAAGCTTAATGACAAGCATAATACGCAAAAATTTAACTTAAGCATAACAACTAATACATAATTGAAATGAATTCCACTAACATTATAAACTAGTGAATACCCCGCGGTTACGCTCGGTAGTTATGTTGGGGTAAAGAGCTAAAAGAACGCGAATGAAATCGTGGGGTATCCACTTGTAAAAAAATACTAATGAGATTTATGTAATTGTCATTTTCACTTACAATAGTTTGTAGTTGTGGATCAATTTTGCTTGTACCAATTATTAAAAGAGATTTAAGATGCTCGTCGGTTAACTTAGATCTGTAAGCATTATTCAAAAGTCTAGAAATTATTGATAATGGCAGAAAATTAAAACGGTTTTGGCCCTCGGTACTTACTAGTGTAAACAGTATGGTCCTAATGCTGAACAGTTTGGAGACCCCTGCTCTAAGATATCAATTTTTTAAAAAAACCTCATTCTGTTGTCTATCCATTCCATCATCCGTTTGGGAATTCGTTTTTAGCAATTTTGACCTACATTCTTTTAGAAAGGAGGGGAGTCGATGGCGATTGTGACAGAGTATGTAAGACGTCTCGCATGGACAGTCCGTCACTATTCGCCAACACAATACAGAAGACAACTGGGTCGTCTTCAGGGTTTCTCCACCTGTTCCAGCATAACAGAAGCACATTCCTATTGATCATTCTCCTTCTTGACATAAAAAGCGGTTCAGAATTATGAGACGGGTTTCGAACTGAGCACCCTTAGTTTTGATTTCTTTTACTTAATCTTACGTATTCATTAAGTTTCGCTGCAATCCTGTGAATTGGCACTTCACGAGAAGACACGTTCGCGTGTATTTATTCATTTACTCCCATGCAAATTTAATGTATTCCATAATATCATGAAATCCTCCCTTTGTTTTCTCATGTAGTCTTTATGGTTTATTTATTATTATTATGTTACTCTTATACTCTTTTTTTTTTAGGATAATGAATTGCTTTTAAATTTTTTAACATGCATCATTTTTAAAAATTGAAACTTTCTTTTAATTAATAATTTTAATCGTCTATAATGCTAAAATTAATTTCAAAAATTGATTAATTTTTTTTTTTGAATGAAGGTTCACTTTAATCAGAGTTTCAATTTCAATTATCATAATGATCGTTTCAACTGAACGATAACTCCTCATTTAGGAATATATTTTTTCTCGAATAGAAATTCACTTTTAATGAATTCACAGTTAATTGATGTTTCCTCGGAGTTTATCAAGCAGATTCCTTTTTAAAAAGAGCCCTTCTATTAAGAATATTGAATTGAAATCCCAAAGGTCCTTTCTATTCAGTTGGAAGGTTACTCCGTTATGCCCAATGAGCTACAACAAGCGCGAAATGACCAATCAGTGATATGATTACCAATTACTAATTAAGTAAACAGATTCAAAGAAATATTTCTGTCAAAGTTCAGAGACACTTTTTTTTTTTTTAATAAAAAAGAAACTTAATTATTAAAAAAGTTTTTTGTTGTTTTTAATAAAAAATGCTGCATAAAAAAAAGAACATTTTGTTGTATATGTACACTTTTTATCAGAAAATCTGTGCTTTCTGACAAATTTTAGTGACATTTCACCGAGATCATCACTGCACCCAAAAGTACACACTAACAGGTTATATTTCAAACGGATCAGCAAAAATGACCTTAAAGAATATTTAAGCATAAAAAATAGAAACAAAAATTTTATATTTCACAAAAATTTTACAGTCCTTCTCCAATTAAAATGTAAAAAAAAAAAAAGCTCTTTGCCTTTATCAGATTTGCTTAGATCTTCATTAGAATATTAATACATATAGTTCAATAATCTTTGTTAGAATATTTAGGTTAAAGAGCAAAAGAAGAAAGAAATTAATAAACTATAGAACGTTTCATTCATAAGGAATTCCAATTAAAAAAGAAAAATAGTTTCATAAAGTTAAAGTTGTATTTCAGTTAAAATGAAAACTCATTGAAAAATGGGCTTCAAATGAAATTTCATTAAAAAAAAAGTCAATATATGTACATATATAGATAAATTTTGAAATTAATTTTAATAGGATACATGATTAAAATTGTTAATTGGATAAAAAATGATTTTCTTAATAAGTTGCGCGTTAAAAAATGAAAAAGACAAATTCAGCTCAATTAGTAAAATTGATATGAAAATAGTAAATTTTTCAGTGCTGTTTAACTCGATATAAAATAAAAGCAATATCTGTAAGTTTTTTTGTTGTTTTTAATAAAAAAATGCTGCATAAAAACTAGAACATATCAAAACATTGTGTTGTATATGTACACTTTTTATCGGAAAATCTGCACTTTTAGATACATTTTAGCGATATTTCACCAAGATCATCACTATACTCAAAAGTACACACTAACAAGGTATATTTTAAGCGAAAAAAGAAATAAATATTTAAATTAAAAGAAATATTTAAGCATAAAAAATAGAAACAAAAATGTTGATATCACAAAATTTTACAGTCCTTCTCAATTAAAAAAATATAAAAAAGGCTCTTTGCCAGACATTAAAAAGCTGTTTTGCCTTTATCAGATTGTTTAAATCTTTATTGGAATATTAATAAATATCGTTCAATAATATTTGTTGGAATATTTACGTTAAAGAGCAGTGAAAAAAAAATGCATTCAATTACATTATGTTTCATTCATAAGCAATTTCAACTAAAAAGAAGAAAAATAGTTTCATAAAGTTTTCTTTTTCAGATGAAATGAAAACTCAATAAAAAATGTGTTTAGAATGAATTTTCATTTAAAAAAATCAATATATGTGCATATATAGATAAATTTTGAACTTAATTTTAATAGGATACATGATTAAAATTGTTAATTAGATAAAAATGATTTTCTTAATAAATTGTACGTTAAAAAATAAAAAGACAAATTCAACTCCAATTAGTAGAATGCAAGAACATCATAGTACGAAGAAAGAGTAGGAGAGCATCAGGAGCTTTTAGAGCAAATATTGAAAAGTTCCCAAAAACCTGACGTTTCAGATTTAGGCGAAAAATCTAGTTTTGAGATAAAATGCAATTTGTTTTAACTGTAAAAATATTATCATTATCGACCAAACAATCGAATTAAAATTCACATAATTTCTTCTAGTAGGCCATCAGTGAAAAGAAAAGCGGTTTTTTAATCATACATGTTTGAATAATAATATTCACGAATGAAAAAAAAAATTTTACCCCCGGTTATGAGAAAATCAACTTTTTTTCAATATTAAGAAAAAGTGCATCAAGAGGAATAGCTGAAAACGAATAAATATTATTAGCCTTAAGAGAGAAATGTACCTAAATATGAACACGCGAAATCAATCCGGGAAAATAGTATATTTCAAAATAATTCTTATTAATTTAAAAAAAAAAAAAATCCTTTATAAGTTAACAATTATGTAAAAATTAATTACAAACACTTTTAGCATTCACAAGTCTCAAAATTAAAATTGATATGAAAATAGTAAATTTTTCAACGCTGTTTTACTCAATATAAATGAAAGCAACATTTGCAGCTGATTGAATGAATGAAAAACTGAATAGAAAAGGAGCTTACATGTTTTTGTCAAAATTTCTTTTAAATGCAAAAGATTTTTCGACAAAAGAAATGTCTTTTCGATTTGGTGACACGTGGAGACTTTGTCCATGAGTTTTTTGAAACATCTCAGAAAGATAAGATAACTTTCATTATGATTACACATTACCTACAGCACACATTTTGTTTAAATATAAACTTATATGCAAGAGTAAACATTACTGACCACTACATTTTGCAATGAACTTACCTGGATGACGTGGCAGGCACGTGATCAGGTGGGAAGTGGTATTTAACTGGTATTAAGTGGTGGTATTAATCCATGCCAAGGCGAGTTGAAGCTACATTTTGCAATGCGCCAAAGGTGGGTGGAAGGCTCGTTATTGACAGGTGGTCATAATGTTTTTTTTGGCTATTTGGTATAATCCATGCCAAGCATGTATACATCTGCGTAAGTTGCGCGCCTGATACAAGTATGACATTTATGTAAGCGTTTCTACATAAGTGCAAATTATATACATAAAATAAAATAAATATATATATCATATACATTTAATTTATAGTGTAAATTATATACTTTTATTACATAAATGTAAATTACTTATATAAGTATTCGTATATTTTATGTAATTTGTGTAAGTTACGTCTGTATGTAAGTATCTATGCATCTGCTTGGTACGTGTGCAAGAACAGTACGTGCAAGTTATGGAAATAAGGATACAATTTATGTGATCATATATACAACTGTGTAGATTTATGAAAGAATGTACACATTTTATGTAAGTTTGTAAACACATATGTAAGTTACGTATGTAAATATGTTTATATGAATATAGGCACAACTGTGAAAATTATGTATGTATACATTTCTCCAAAGTTTCAATTCATATGTGTAAGTTACTTATGTAAATATGAGGAAATCCAAATTTTATGAGGATATCCAAATTTTACATAGGAATGTGCACATATTTTTAAGAAGTTACGTTGTAAAATATATATACATCTGTGTAAGTTACGTAAGTAAATACGCCTATATTTTATGTAAGCATGAAAGAGGTGGAGGGGTTTTACATATAAGAAATTGTGCAAAGATTTAGGGAAAAAACTGCATACATATGAATAAAAAGTTAGATATGAATTAAAAGTTACATATGAATAAGAGTGAACTATTTATTCTTGAACCACGTTAGAATTCCTAAAAATTCAGCGAAGCAATTCAATTTTTTTAATAAGAGGGATTTGGTTGTTTAACTCTAATGACAAATAAGTATGGGGAGTTAAATCATTTTTTCTAAGATTTTAGTATTGCGAAACCCTTGAAAATAATAAATAAAGATAATAAAATTATCATATTTTAATGACTTTAATAATTTATGGTCTTTGAATAATAATTTTAAATAGAATTCATCATGTGAAAATCCTGCTTAAACAAATATGTTGTCGAAGTAAAAGATGAATGGTTGATATTTTTGATTGAATCTATCCATGTGTTATCGAATGGCAGCAGTTTGCTTTTGAGTTATAATTTGCATAAGTCAATCAATTGTTTTTTCATGACAACTAACATAAAACCTACCGAGTTACCTATAATTTGCAATGGATTCTGAACTCAAGGACTGAATCGAGGAATTCGTATCGCATTGTTTTTCGGAACGGTACATGTTTAAAACAAAACAAAAAGTCTCTTAATGCAACAGAATTCCGTATTTTTTCATGGATCTTCTACGACGCATCATTTAAAAACCGTTCGAATGAACGTTTTTTATCATAGAGGACACAACGAATTCTATTAAATATTTCTTAAATGAAATACGAGGGACATACTACAAAGAGAAATAAGTTCAAAAGAAAGAAGAGCAATACGTAACTGAACGAGAAGTGAAGTTGGGAATTT